>FIZR01023874.1:0-22518 GCA_900060175.1 Ferrisia virgata | reverse complement strand
AAAAAAAAAAAAAAAAGAACCTAAACCACACACCTTTAACCACTTTCACTGCTGATTTCGCAGCATAAACCATTACCAAGGTGATTTTTAGTCTACAGTTGCGGAGACATTACTGACATTAGGTGAAATGAACTGCCATTTAAATGGTCTCCAGTAGCAGGCCACGATGTGTAGTAGTGAAAGAAAAGAGATGACATCTCGTATCTGTATTTTTCATCTTTTGTCTAGTTTACACGCATATATGATTTAGGAACCGTGTTTATAGCAGAAGAGTTTTAGGTTACTGTAGACCATCTGGTTCGTTGAAATTATAACGTAGAGCTGATTATGATCATTTATTTTGTGATATTATTTTATAGCCATGCAGTGAAGATTTCGTGATCTTTTGACTGCGTTGGTTGATTCAATTGACCCTGTGATGGGGCAAAGGGGTTTACGTGAAACTTCGAATAAAATAATGTACACGAGTTGAAAGAAAATATCACTTGGCAATGCTTTTGCAGCCCGATTCTTGTGAAATGCTGTGCAGGAAAGGGATTAGTGGCGTAGCCTAGAATGGCTCAAAAGAGCAGGATTTCCACTATTTCGAAATAATAAAATTATTATGATAATTGATAAAATAAAATGAAAATGAGTTAATATAATATTTAAATGATTCTTATACCAATCTGAGGTTTTCCAAATTTGAATATTCGCTTATTTTTCGAATTAATTCCCTTTGAGGCCCGATTCCCCTCCCTCCCCCTTAGCTACCATTAACGTAGAAGAATTTTAGAAAAATATTAAAATAATGGTTCGCCTATTGATTCCCACTAAATCGATTCCGCTAACATTAGATCGAATATCGAATTATTTTCTTAATCAGACTCTCCATGTATCCACGTTGTTTAAATTTTTGGTAATTTAATGGTCAGTTTGAGGCACAGCGCCTTTATAATCGTTCATTTCGTTCTTCCGGAAAGTTGAATGAAAAAAATGGATTTATTGACATTTTTCAATTTTTCAAGTCAATTTGCCTTTTTAGCCTGATTTTCTATGTCATATTGTCAATGAAAATCAGGCTATTACAGTTGATCCACCAATGGTAGTTAGAGGGGAGGGGGCATATCAAAAAAATCCGTTTCGGGATCCTAGTAGACCATTGAGATAATTTGTTGTCCATGTCAGATATTTATTTTTATTCTTTTTTTTATTTATTTTTTTTTCTCGAACATGAAAATCATTCACTCCGCTCGATACCGATCAAAATTGCTCCAATTCGGTCAATCGGCTCGGTTTAACGGCAGATTAGATATATATGAGTGGGGATGGCCTTGGGTCAAAATTCAATTGTGCCCCAATTTGGGGGAGGGGGTGCTGAGGGATCAGAAACGCAAAAATTGTTCCTTTTTGAATCAATCGGCAGAGAATCAAAAGTTGTACAATGTATCCAAAAATCAACCTTCTAGGTCAATTAGGCGGGAAGATGTGAGGGCTTTTCCCCTTTTTGGCCTTGATGAAGGCCTATTCCTCTCCTATCTCATCATCAAAATGAGCTAGGAAGCTGAAATTTGGTATGTACATTCAGTTGGGACCCTGGATGTGCCTTTTTGGGGGTCTCGATTTTCCAGCTCTTATTTTACCCCACCCCACCCCCCTCTCACAGCCGCAAAAATGCGGTTTGTTGGTCGTTTCTTTTCTTTTTATAATTACGTCTCTTTGTTTTTTTTTGCCCTTTTTTTTTGACAATTCTAGTGATTAGAACACCTGACAAAAATCAGGCTGAAAAAGTACCACTTCGCGATCTCGATACTTTTTTTTTCATGAAAGCCAATTTCGATCACAATGTTAGGGATTTTTTTTTTTTTTTGAGAAAATTCCAACATAACTTTGGGGCCTAAATTACTTAGCTTTAAGTACTCCGGCCTTTTCAAGATTTCAAATGATATGCTCCATGCTAAATCATGGTGGAAATTATACTCGGTATTTGAACCAGTTTCTCAGTAGCTATGTACTTGATTTTGACTAAAATAAGTGGCGTATACATTCCTGAATCCATCCAAAAGTCAAGAAAATATCGTACAAAAAATTTGATATCATAAGCTTGAAAGCTATGACTTGACGATAGAATAAGCCCATCGTGATCATACCTCTTGATGGTGGGAATTGTTATTATTTATAACTATGCATTCCCCCTCCCCTGCCCTTTTAAAGATACCTACATCAATTTGAAAGAAGAGAGAACTTTAGCGAAAACACGTCTCAGTATGGCAATGTATATGTGATTGAAATTTTCATCGCGTTAGTGTGCTCAATTGCTGCGGGTACAGAAGTATAGGTATTCAAAGAAATAAGTAGGTAGTACATGGTTGGTGTGCCGTTCAGGGCTGTATGCGATGACGATGCTGTGTGTGAACTTGGCACATAGATGGATGGTATGGGTTGGTTTTTAAAGGTACGCGACTAGGTAGGTACTCGGATACAGAGATAGCATGCGATACGTACGATATACGCCAAGATCAATGTTTACTTTTCCTCGAACCACTCTTGGTAGTCAGCGCAGAAGAAGACGAGGTTGCGTGGCAGCATTTGGAAAACCAGTCTTGAGTCTTGGTCGCGTTCGAGTTTTTTTGTATGGTATAACGCTGCTTGTACTCGTATACGCCGATCCGATTGTATTATACTTGTACGAGTATGTAGTGTACTACTACGTATATACATATATAAATATATATATATGATGTGAACCGCGAGTCTTCGATGCTGCAAAGTGAACGCAGAGCTTGTCAAGAGTAACGTATGTTGAAAAATAACAGTCGAACCGAACAGAGGATAGGAAGGATGCTGGTGGTGGAGAATCAACGTATAACGAACGAGTCAGTTTCATTAGGTTCAGATGTTTAGATGAGATGAAAATATAGGCGTCGTCGAACGAGTATCGAAAACGTTTCTAGAGTGGAAAAGTGTTTTTTTTTTTCACTCTCTGTACTTCCCGTATGAAGAAAATCTTCGTCATAATTGTATCGAAACTTTTATTCGGATGTTTGGCAACGTCTACTTGGAAGGCTTATGTTAGCGACAATCGCGTCGCGTCACATCGACTCAACACTGGCGCAGGTGTTCAGAAGGAGAAGTAGAAGAAGAAGAAGAAGAAGAAAATAAATGATATCTTTGTTGCGGAAATCGCATTGACATTGTTGTTTGTGGTGCGGGGTGGTCGGGGAGGACAGGTTTCATTCAACTTGAATCGCTCGCAAATACGTACGAACGTTTAAAAATTATACATACCATGGTTACGAGAGAGAGAGAGAGAAAAAAAAAATTGAAAAATTTCAATTCGTACAGGCAGAGTGTAAAGTTTTCTGGTGTTTTTTTGTCGTTTTTAATGATGTATCGTGCCAAAGAACTTTGGGCCAAAACAATAATCACCATGCAGTTTAGGTAGATACATACGTTGTTGCTGGCATAACACGAAGCTGACGATGATGACGTCGAAAACCGCTTAATGACCGGAATTTTTTTTCCCGTAAGAATTCGTAGCAGGAGATAGGGGGGAGGGGAGGAGGGGTAGAAATTTGTCTTAAATTGTTGTTTACAATGTGCAAATAATAAAAATCTAACGTGATCTCAAGTTCCGTCATATTTGTACGTAAACGTAATGTCGCGAATACCGTGTAATTTTACGCTTTATGAGTTTTCGTTTTCGACACGAACAAGGGCTAAAGTATGCAGATATGGTAAATAGTTTTTCATTAATGGGAAATTTTTTTGTAGCTGACGAGCATATTTCGCTTGTAGTTTTACCGTTACGATTATCGTCGTACTTTTGATACATCGCATCGCATCGTTATAACGTAATGCTTGTCGTTGTCGTTGTCGTAGTATTTTTTTTTTTTTTTTTTTTTTGTACAGCTCGCATATTGTTATTAATTATTATTACCGATGTACTGCTACTTATACGTATTTCTTTTATTTTTCTTTCCGCAGGCATTGGAGGGGTTTGCGTTTCTTTTGAACCACGAAGGTAAAGTGGAGTATGTGACCGATAACGTTTCGCAGTTTATCAAATACAGCAAAGATGAGCTATTAGGAAGAAATATTTGTTCGATCGTTCATCCGCACGATCATGGTAAATTTTCGGCTATCTTGTTACCTACATCCGCTGGAAACTGGTCTCAAAGCGGATCCGGCGGCGGTGCTAATCAACAGCCGAAAAATCGCCCTTTCAATTGCCAATTCTTAATTAAATATTCCGACGATAGAGACGAGTCGGTCGTCGATAACAAAGAGCATACCAGCAAATACGATCATCAAGTGCAGGTGAGTCGCGCAGAACGTGATAGTTTAATCAAATGTTTTATATTACAAAACGTATGTGGAATTCGTGCGGTATACAAAATCGTCTTATTCGATTGAATTTTTTTTTGTTTTTTTTTTTTTTTTTGGTATTCGTCGTAATTTGAAAGTTGTACGTAATTACAAGGTGCTGATTACCTGTCAGTACTTACATTGTACTGGGGTGAATTTTTGGTTGTAGTTTGACTGGTGAATCAATTAAGATTGAAGGGAAATGAATTTTTGGTACGATATTCTTAGGCTCACAATGTAAAACCATTCAGTTATGTGAATTACTGGAAAATTACCAACAATTACGATGTTATTTGGTAATTTACCAGTAATTACGGATGTACCTTTGCTGAGCTCGTGAACTAATGATCAGTTATTACTCCTGTTATCTCCTGTGTTTACCAAAAAATTACGCAAATTCACTCAACTTTGTAGTAATTATCATATGTTTGGTAATTTACCGGTAATTACAGTAATTACAGTGCGTCTGTACTGAGATCCTGAACTGATGATCAATCATCACTCCTGTTATCTCCTGTAATTACCAAAAAATTACGCAAATTTACTCAACTTTAGGGTAGTTGACTAATATTTTGTAATTTACCAGTAATTACGGTAATTATGAGTGTGCTTTTACTGAGCTCGTGAACTGATGATCATTCATTACGCCTATTATGTTCTGTAATTACGCGAATTTACTCAACTTTACAGTAATTACCAGTAATTTACCTGTAATAATTACCAAAGTAATTACTACAATCGACTAATCATTGGCCTTATTTTCTATATCATATTGTCAATGAAAACTAGACTAGTTTACAATCTCGATTAGAGATTTATGAGCAGGAGTGTATCAATAGAATCCCTTTCGCGACCTTAGAAGATCATTGAAGCCATTTTCAGATTGTGTCCAACATTTATTCCTTTTTATTATCATTTCTTTTTTTTTTTTTTACTGAAACCAAAAATAATTTTGTTGCTTCGATACCGACGAAAATATCGTTAAATTTGAGCAATAAGCTTGTTTGATGGGAAATTGGATGCACACGAGTGAGGATGGTTTTGGGTGAAAATTCATTCGTGTCCAAATTTAGAGTAAGGGCTGCTGAGGAGTTGAAATTGTAAAGATTGTTCGTTTTTAAACCATCTGATAGAGAATCAAACATAGTCAGTATTGTCCATATATAGCACTTCATTATTCTCTTTCGCAGGTGTAAGCTGAAGGTTTGACCATATCCATACTGCATTATTGATTTCCTCCTGGTCTCCTTCCATCGATACTTATTCATAAATCTAAATATCAAAATTCTTTTACGTTTTATATTTCTTGATCGTCAATATTTATCTTCATTTTGCATAATTTGTTCTAGAACTTTTGTTTAAGAGGCGTTAATTTTCAGCTGCGTGATTCATTTTGTTAATCATCTTCTGGATTTGCGTATTACTGTTGGCAATTATTACTTTATCATATGAGTAGCTTATTTAATTGATCATTTGGCCATCGATGATCAGTCACAGCTCTCCACTTTTGACTTCTTTTGTGATCCAATCTTGTTCTGTATTCCTTGATGAGTAAAAGCAGGTGTTTCCTTTTGTTTTATAGCCTCACTTCGTAACGTTGTGTGAATTTATTACTCCTAATATTACTTCCCGCTGAGTTCGATTTGCCTAAGAGGCAACCTGCATAGCGGGCTTACAACCCTGACTTACCACCTGCTGGTTTAGGACTAGTATAACCCCCACCTAGTTATAAGTTTGGTGGGAGAATTTAGAGTGGAGCTAAACCCTCCCATTTATATCGTCTTCTTCGAAGGTGGTTTGAGTGACCTCAATCATTACTGTTTCGTCCGCTGAAGAAGAGAGTAGTCATTCTTTCGCATCTCGATTGTGAGCTGCCCTACTCATCCTAACCTGCTGGTATTATTATAACAAAGCTGTATGTATGTATATTAAAAAGTCAAAGTTAACATCCTTGTCTCGCACCTCTCTTAATTTGACATTTCTTACTCGAGTATTTCACGCCCAATTTCATATTTGCGCTTCGGTTCCAACATAAATTCTTCATTGTAGCAGATCTGTACTATTGATGTTGAATTTTTTTAATATTTTAATTAGCAGTTTGTGATTTACTTAATGGAACACTTTCTCATTACAACTTTGAGCAGTTCAACTGCATCTCTGATATTATTATTTACAACAAATCCATACGGTGTATCACGCAAATTGGCATCAAGTTTCTTCTCAATTCTAGCGTTTTGAAATACTCATCAGCTCGATGGCTCGATATTCAAAACACTTTTGGGAAGAACTTGTTCTCGGTATTTGTATGAAATTTATAGCTTTGAAATCTTCTGGTAGCGTACCCTCGTCATATATCGTATTAATTATTTTCAAAAGTTGTTTTTTGTGTTCAGGTGTTGTGAATTTTTGAGTTTGATGGTTAATTTACAATGGCCCCGTTTTGCCTTCATCGAGATATTTGATGTAATTCAGCCAAACATCCTCAGTTTTGTTTTCGTCGGTGTAATGTTTACCAATCTTTTCTTCTATGCTCGATACTGGTTTTTGTTTTTTCTGTGCATATCTGCATCGTTTGTTTTATTTTCATAGATATTTCTCTAGTAGTATGCTTGGAATCCAGAACTTGGATTAATTGGTATCTTTCACCGTACCATTTGCTCCTCTCTGTTATACATGCCTTTTGAATTTATCTAATCCAGCTGGGATGCTGTGATCCATCTCTACCTTTCGCTTGTCTTCATTTGTCCTCAAGCTTAAGGATTTTAGTTGTCATCTACTCTCTAAGGATGTTCAAACCCTTATACGTTTGGTTTTGGAGTAAATAATGCCAAGAAGTGAAGTAAAGAAAAGATATATGTTGAGTGAAGCAAAGCGAAAGTGAAAATTTCAGGAAATACAAATATTATTAATGCTATAGAGGAAGATCCATTAAAGAATCACTTATAATCAGCACTAAGAATGTTGAATAAAATTCATGACTTTCATGACTTTTCTAGACCTCTATGCTTCTTCCATGACATCCTATTTTGGCTATTTCGACTTTTCAGCCCAAGTACATCCTCTTGCAGCTCAGAAAAAGTAATTTTTGAGTGAATTTACCCTTCAAATTGAGCTACGAAGTTGAAGTTAGGTATGTGGATTTAGTAGGCATCATAGACACTAAAACTACAAGAGCCCATCTGGATCCTATAAAGGCGCTGATCAGTACATCCCGCTAATTGTTTAAAACTGAGGAGCACGAAAACGATACCTGTAGTGATGTGTTTCATGGATTACGCCAAAGCCATTGACTGCGTGAATTGGAAGAAACCCTATCCCCGCAGTTATTCAACATCTATGGTGAGCACATAATTCGCAAAGCTCTAAAACATTGGAATGGTGGTATTTCCAAAGAAGAATCTCCAATCAGCGATATGCAGATGATACCATCTTGATTGCTTCGGATGAAGAGGAAATGGCGAAACTGGTCAACCTATTGAAGATGGCTAGCGAAAAACTTGGAGACTTCGTATTAATACATCAAAAACGAAAGTCGTGGTGGTGGATTGGACCAAGTGTCTTCCAGTTTCTACAGTTTTGACCGAACACGAAAAGATGAACGCTTTAGTATATTTAGGCTCAATCATCGAAGCAGATGGAGGCTTGTTAGCAGAAATATGGCACCGAATAACTCTGAGCAAATCAGCTATGAACAGACTGCGTAATGTCACATGTAATAACAAGAACTCCAGAAAGACAAGGGAGGGACTTATAAAGTCACTGGTTTTCTCTATTTTCCTCTATGCTGTGGAAACATGAACGTCGCAGACAGATGACAAAAGAAGAATCGACGCTTTCAAGATGTGGGTCTGGCAAAGGATGCTGAGAATACCCTGGACAGCGTGACAAACTTAACATTTCAATCGTCAATGAAAGACAGGAGTCAGTCAAGCTAAGTGTTTTATGTGAGAAATGTATTCTATGGTGTTTTGGACTTGTGACCAGGAGAGAAGTCCTCCGGAAAAGACATTCTCTTTGGTAAGGCTCTTGCTAAAAAAGGGCGAGGAATATCTCCAATCAAGTGGTATGACATTATCAGGCACGGGATCGTAATAGATGGCGCGCTCTTCTAAATGCAAGATGGTTGTAAGCTACTAAGACCTACAAATGATGATACAAACTACAAGATCTGCACTATAATCTCTAGAACAACAAGATGCCCAGTTGGTGGTGGTCCCAAGGGTAAAGAAAACTGGTAATTAATTACCCACAGTTTATCCTGTAGAGGCGCTGATTACTATGTTCCAGCTATTGTTGAGAACTTCGGAGCAATTCTTTCCCTAGACTTAAACCAACAGCGCTATTTGACTTTGCGGCAACGCATTAAGATCTCAACCAATCGAAGTGCAGAAATTTCGGGGCGTGCTTCTGCGAGATTCGGTTAACAGCGATCCTAACGGCTATATTTGCAATCTACTCTATACTAGAATTTTGTGTAATCCCGTTACCAGGGTGGCCTGAAGATGGGCGGCATCTTATAGTTTTAGTGTCTATAATAGGCATACTGTATGTGCCTTTTGGTTGTTTTAGTCATTCATCCCAATATCTTATCTGTATCCTTATCACTAATCAGGAAGAAACATCGTCGAGTGTTCCTTTCTTTATTCCATGAATGTACGATTCGCGTACCTCTTTTATTTTGCGAGAATCCAGCTGAATAACCAACGCTTTGCGGTGCTTTTTTTTTCCTGGAAGATTTCACATCTTTCACGATTGGTATCACTTTCAAGATTTTGATTTCTAATTTGATCCTGCCTCTTGGGATCACTCCTTCTGCCGTTATGGTATGAATATTTTTTCATTTCCACTGCTGTTAATCTTGCTTTATTACACCTTTGCAGTGTACCTACCACGAATTCATGGTGTTAAAGAGTATATACACCTCGAGTATGAACTGAGTGAGGTTGCTTTTTCATCTGACTCGATTACTAGTTGTACTAGATGCCTAGTAATTTTGTAGTAGCAAATCGAATAAGATGATTTTAATCGAATAAATTATACAGCATACCTAAATGTTCAGCGTGAATATAGTTTGTTTGAGAAACCTACTATTCATGTATTGGTATCGGTTTTGCAGATCTCATCGACCTTATCGAAAGGAGAAGGCACATACGTCCCGTTTCAGATCTCATCAACGTTATTGAGAGGTGACGGCGTATCGGATAGCGGAGGAGGAAATTGTAATAATGAAGTTAGTTCGGAGTGCGTTGAAATGGGTCCAGGTTTAATCTGCGTCGCCAGACGAATACCGACCACTGAAAAACACATGAGCCCACCCGTCGAACAATTTACCACTAAATTGGATACCTCGGGGAAGATCATCGGTATCGATACGAGCGGTGTATCATCCACATATTCGTTATATTTAAATAAGGTACGTTCAAATCGAAGTAAATTTTATTATTTTTTATTTTTTTGTAAAACCCCCGTGAGCTTTTTCCTTATCATGGTTGATGATTGAGGTTATTATTCTGCTCTGTTTTTTTTTCTTTCCTTTTTGCAATCAATAATCTCTTTTTACAGGACTTGAAAGGCAAAGCGATACAAGAACTGTGTTATGGAACTGATTTATACACGTTGAACGCTCATCTGAAAGAAACTCTTCAAAGTGATAAGTCTACTAGTAAGATTTACCGATTGATGATATCGCCAGAGAAGTACCTTCATATACAAACGAATTCCAGACTGTTTAGATCCGCTCTAGGATCAGACGAGCCGGATTTCATTATGGCTGCGCATTCTATTATTAGGTTAATATCTTTACCCTTGCATATTACGTGTTAGTTATATGAAAATTATTATATTCTAATAATATTACATGTTCATGTTTCGATTGCGCAGTGAAAACGACGTAAACCATTTGAACGAATCAGCGTCGATGAATTCGCATCTATCGTCGTCGTCATCTTCGCACGGCGGCGGTCCGATGATGAACGCGTTAAACGGACATCTGTCCGCAGTTACCATGCCGGATAACACGAGCCCTATGACGCTTAATAATAATAACAACAACAACAATAACAACAATAATAATAATAACAACAACAACAATAACAACAATTCCGAGTATTCGGCCATGTCCGACATTAGCATGCAAGATTTTGAATTTTTCTCGAAACCCGAATACGACATGGAAGACAAAATGCCTTGGTCGGACCGACCGGGAAGTAGTCATAGTTTGAATTCGGCACCTAGTCCAATGAATCCGTTCAGTCATCCGAGTCCGGCGCCGAACGCGCCCGCCACTCCGTTCGGATTCAGTCCGCTCGATAACGAGATGAAAGACAACAAAGATATGATCATGGCCGAAGTGAATAACATGAACGATAACTGCGAATCGGCCAGACTGCGTAATTTGCTAACCACCAAGAAGCCCAGCAGCCAGCAAGATAACGACGATCAGCAACAGCAGAAGAACAATCGCAACAAACAGATACTGGAGAATTTACTGAATAACGAAGGTGGCATGGATATCGACGGAGGCGATGCCGGACCAAGTCCAGGCCAACGTCGAGTAACCACACCATCGTCGATGAACAGTATCTCCGATTCGTCGTCCACGTTGTCGTATCAGAAAAGCGGCGCCGGAGGTGGCGGTGGCACCAGTGCCGGTTCCAATACCATGCTTTTGACGGTAAGTTATTCGATCGAAAGATTATTGCCTGTGATGGCAGTGTTGAGATCGGCTCGGTAAGCTAGCAGACCGGCACACCCGCAACGTAATCCGTTGACGACGAAATGATTATGTTACGTTGTGTTGTGCTCTGCTCTGCTCTGCTATCTTATGCGACGTAGGTGTAAGTTCGTAGTCGATGATGGCATAATGTAATTTGTTGTTTATTTGTTCGTAGCAGTTGTTGAATAAGAAACTGCCTGATAGTGAAGATGCTGATTCGAAAACCGATTATTTGCATCAGCTACTTAAAGATGGCGATAAACATCAATTGATGATGGAGGTAATTATTAGTAACTGTATATTTAGCGGTGTACGTGTTTTTTTAAACTTAGCTTAGTTTTAATTTTCATATACGCACGTAAGTGTATGCTGCCTACACGCTTGCCTGCGTATTCGCATCGATAATGACCGTGGTCAGGTCGACGATAGCGATGACGTCGTAATTTTTAAGCTACGCAATAACATGAAAGAAACGTTGCATATTATGGACGTTTTTCTTGAGAGGTATTGCAACACGAACGAACGATGTTTAGGGGATCGTGTATTGTACATATTTGTTTCATCTACACCATCTTCAAGCCCATCGATACAGATCAACGATATTGTAATGCTAGAACAATTGCTCTTTATCATTTACTCATCTTTCGGTACTTTCAGATTAAAAAATTCAAGTTTTATCGAAATTGATTATTTTGGTTATTTAGATGACTGCAGTCTGTGCATTGTCGAGTAAACATCGTGAAATTTTTTTCTTTCGTTGATAGTGTGATAATAATTATTTCAGAAATATTACACGGAAATTAATTTATTTTTTCCATTATTCTATATGCAAACACTGCGACACCAAGATGCCTCTGTGCTGGTCACAGTGAAAAGGAGATTATCAGGAATGTGCTAAGTTCACTTGGTGAACTGAAGTTCCCTCGTTCGGTTTACGAACTTGAGCCTTTTAGTGAACTGAACATGATCTTAATCTTTTAAAGACCTGTTGCTCAATAGTGGTTTAAACCAGATTTAGAGTTGAACCTTAATTCAAATCAAAAGCAGTGTTGCACAATGGTGGTTTAAAGTGTAGTAACACTTGAACCAAGTTTCAACTTTTACCATCAGATTTCGACAAATTAATCCCACATTTCTGATTGGGTGGTAGTATCACATTCCCTAGACTAATCATTAATGTTGATAACAAATGTGAAACAACATTTTCATTTCCCCCTTTTTTTTATCTGTTGTACATTATTTGACTTTGGTTTTATTATTAAAAAATAAAATAAAAATCTGTGACTAAAAGTAAATAAAATAAATGGTTAGTCCATTCGTTAAAGTGATTTGGTTGTTCTCTGTTGGATAGGAAAAGCAACGAGTATCGACACTTCTTCAATATCTTTTTATTCATGATTTAAAACAATATTTCTCAACGTGATCAATTTTTTTCAAAGGAAATATGTATACAATTGAAATCACAAGAGTATTCGAAATATCGCTTTTTTTACTTCTTCTGCAATCAGTTTTCAGCATCATTAGAAAATATTTCATGATTTCACTGTGACACAGAGAAATTTTGACCGAACGTCGGTTCAGGTGATCTGCACCTGATCCACTATTTGCAACGTCATTAGCATTGAACTAGAATCGAACCATGTTCAAGAGTTGAATCACATTCAGCTCATCCGTGATTTAAACTTCAGTTGAGCAACTAACTCCCAAGTTTTCCCAGCTGAATTAAATTGAACTTTTAATTTCTAATGAACGAAATTGTGAACTGATCTGAACTTGAAATATTTTAAATGTGAACTGAACTGAATTGAATGAACTTTTCTATGTGAACGAACTTTACTCGCGCTATTTTTTCGGTAAAATCTGAACTGAACTTCTGCAGTCATGCAAATGAATGAGAGTGAACTGAGCTAAACTTGAAATTGAATTGAACAACTGTTTAAATATTTCTGGGTGAATTGAACGTTCTCATTTTCAAAGTGAACTGAAGCTCACAAAGTCGTGAATTTGGCACATCCTTAGGGATTACAGAAAAATTTTGTCAATAGTTACTTGCTCACTCAATCCCCACTAGAGAGCGCTGATATTTGGCCCTAAATTACTTTTTGTTAGCTTTCAAAATGAATTTCTCGTGCAACACTATTTTTAAAAATTTTTCTACAATCTGATTGAGATAGTTTTCGGTTTTTGTTGTTTTTGTTGTTATTTGTCTATGAAAATATTATCCACTTTCATTGGTTGAGGCTAGTCGAAGTCATCTAATCGAAATACAGGAAAAATTTTTGGCCCAAGCAGTAGTGCTCTCTAGAAATCCCCTCATGTCTGTGTCCAATTGTAAGGCATCTTGTTGTTTCAGTGTATATAACTTCATATAACCTTCTAACCTGCGAGAACCTGCCCTTGGAGTCATGGAAATCGGGATAGGGATTACCATAGATCAAAAGTACAGATAGGGGTGAACTCAAGGTACCTGCTCGAAGGCGCACTTTTCTCCAGAGGTGCCATTTTAGAGGCGTCTAAAAATTGAACAAATGAGCAATTTCGAAATTTCGATCCAATCATAAATCCAAGTAGTGGATCTTGTAGATGAAAATTTTTCCTATAAATTCTGTCATGTACACATTTCGCCTATCTCCGTTATTGAAGGGGCAGTATTCGTCTGTATTTTATAAGCCCCTTCAGATAATCGAGGAAGGCAAATTTTGTATACGACAAAAAATGCAGCAAAAGTTGCTTACTACATTCAAAACCAAGATTTAAGCCAAGTTTTTCGTTCTCAAAATTTTACTAGGTGGAGGGAGGATTGGGGCGATGTAAAATTTTGAAAACAAAAGATTAGTTGAGATTGTGCTTTCGAATAGTGAACCTTGTAGTAGGCAACTTTTGCAACATTTTTGGCTTTGTACAAAATTTGTTCATATTGATTATTTGAAGGAGCTCGTAAAATTCAAACAAATGCTGTCCCTTCAATTACGAAGGCAGGCAAAATATGTACATGACAAAAGTGGTAGGAAAAATTTTTGTCTAAAAGGTGCGCCACTTGGACTGATGATTGGGTCGAAATTTTAAAATTACTCATTTGTTCAATTTTTAGATACCTGTGCAGCGCCTTTTCTGGGAAAAAGTGGGGCTTCTAGCGGTAGCGTTGAATTCGCCTTTATTTTTACTTACTATAGACACTAAAACACCAAGGTGAAAATCAGCGGATACGGAGGTAAGGGGATTACTGAAATTTTTGTCCCGAGTTACTCGAGACTTCTCCGTTAGGAGCGCTGTTCGCTAATTCCTATTCAACTTGTGTGTCAAGAGAATAACTTCAAACCACTAATTGTCGAGCCCGAATTAGTGAACAGCGCTTTTACAATGGGAAACAAACGTAACTCTGAACAGTAATCCCTTTACCCTGGAGTAGGATATTTTTATCTTGGTGTTTTAATGTTTATTGTACTTACAGATCTACGTTATTCTTCGTTACTGTAATTTACTCGTAATTACAATGATGGGTTGAAAATTATTATTTATTTATTCTTGAATGATAAAATTTATAGATTAGAAAAATGTCTTACTCGCCACAGCTAAATTCCCAATTTCAAACATTGTTCTTTATCACTACGCAATTCGTTATCAGCAATGTTGTTGTGATTACGGTGATTTATCTGTGATGTTGTAAATTTATTGGATTCGTTCGTGAACCACCTTTAGTGTAGGTCTAGATGTTGTACAAGCTGCTCTTATCAGTATTCTTAGTCGTGTGTAGTTATTCGTTGGTGATAACAATACGCTACTTGTTTTATTATTTTTTACCATTATTTCGACTAATCCGTATCAATTTTTTTATGTTCGCCATTTATCGGTATCGCAGCAAGAACTACAGCATCAACAGCAACCGCACCAGCAATCGTCATCCATCCATCGGATACCGAACGAAGACACTATACTGGAAGGTATAGGATTCCTGTCCAGCCCGTCGTCTCCGCCGGGCGGTTCGCGTCTACGTAAAAGGCCCAGCGAAGAGTTGGACGAGAACGGTATACCAACGAAACGTAACTCGAAGCTGGATTCGATACCACCTCCTCCGCCGGTACCGTTCGCCAACAACAAACTACGCGAAAAGAATAAAACGCTTTTGCAGCTTTTGGCCAAAGAACCGCCCAAGAAGACGGATACCATACCGCATTTACCGCCTTCTATAATCTCAGCCAAACCTCAGGATAGATTACCAAAAATTGTTGTCACTTCCGCATCGTCCGTGCCTCGACCCACCACCACTGGTAAGTTGATCTCTGCTCAGGTCGTACGTATTTTTGGATGTTGCCCAACTTACTAATTTGGTATGTTTTATTCTTCGATTCGGCAGCCTGGACGACGGGTAATTCGCAACAGCAATCACAGCAGCAGCAGCAGCAACAACAACAACAGCAGCAACACCAGCAACATCAACAGTTACTCAACCAGATGCGTATGACTGCACAGCAGCAACGTCAAAATGCATCCAATCTACAGCCTCGCGGAAGCTTCCTAAACGAATTGCTGCAGTCCAAACATCAACAACAGCACATGCAAATACAACAGTCGCAATTACCTCATCAGCTACAGAATAAGATGATCATTACGAATAGTAATAATAACAACAACAATAATAATATTTTATCGTGGGATCAGCATAATTCCGACGATCATGATTTGAACAAGCTGCTAGATCAGTTGTTTGAAAATGCTCCCGATGCTATCAGCGATGGTAAGAGTGAATTTTTTTTATCGATATTATATTGCGATGTAAATCAATTATTTGGTCTAATACGATATTAATTTTTATTATTTATTTATTTATTTTTCAGAAATCTCAGATCCTAGTTTATTAAATTTGATACAATCGGTGGAGCAAAGCGACGTGCTAAACAATACCGATAATTCAATGGGCGTGAATAATGTTACCTTGAACAATGTGGTCGATAGTAGCGCCAATGTCGAAAAAATGGCCATTAACGCTATAAAAAATTCATTCATGTCGTACGAACAGACTGCCATCACTAGTAGGATGCAGGTGAATATAAATTATACCCTTTAAATTTTACAATGAAACATTTTGTTATACCAAATTTTCAACGTATTCTTCTGCTCGGCTACAGCAAATAAACCAATCGCTCGTACTACAACATCAGCAGCAACAACAACAACAACAACAGCAACTACAGCAACAACAACAGCTACAGCATCAACAGCAACAACAGCAGCAGCAAAACCAACAAGCTGCACAACAACAGCAACAGCAGCAGCAGCAACAACAACAACAACAACAACAAGCCCACCAAACGATGTCCCAACCGGGTCAGCAACAATTTCCACCACCTCCGATGTATCAACATCGGCCTAATCGACTGCAAACGCAAAATTCGGCACCTCAACTTGGCAGCAGGCCTATTGGCCAACAGCAGTATGCTATTGCTACGTCGACAGGGCAGTATTCTGCAGCTCAGGTGGGTTATTTCACCTTCGATGGTTGGATAGTACAATCGAGAAGTATTAATGTGGTGGTGACGGTGTGTGATTTTTTTTTTTATTTTCAATTTATAGGCGCAGAATCACGCTCGAGCTTTACAACAACATCAGAAAAGATTGCTGTACGTACAACAACAGCAACAAGTGATGATACCGACGAATGCTGCAGCCAATAGTCAAGTGACGACCAGTTTACAGAATATCGATTCTTTGCCAAATAATACCGGTCCGCCTAATGTTTCGTTACAGGTAAAGCACTCCGATGGGATATTATTTTTAGTGAATTTTTCTACGTCGAGAAATTTACGGTACGTTTTAATTATAAAATTTTTTTGTCTGCGCCTCGACAGAGATCGACGAGCTTATCGTCGGAAGCTTCTAATACGCAACAGCTTAGTCCCGGAGGTAGCAATAATCCGCTGTACAACAACACGATGATGACACCGTCGCAGATCTCACCGCCTCAACGGCAACCACCGTCGTCGCTCGCCTCACCTTATTCACCTCTCAGTACGAACCATCAACAGCAGTCGTTCTCGAATCTAAAGTAAGCGCATGTCTTGTCCGTCAAGAATGCATACACGTGTTGTGTTTATTCTAATTCGCGTATTATTTTCAGTTTCACTGGTGCTAGTAACCAACAGGCAGTTGCGCAATCGCAAGGTGCTCGATTATCGCCTTCTGTTCTTTCGCCATTTCCTTCGCAGCTTAGTCCTAGAGTATCTCAGGTACGTGCTAACAGAGGTTTTCCAATATTGATCAGGTTAACGTGGCGTTTGGCCCCAAAAAATCCGCATTTTATTCGTATATAAATATATATATATGATATATTTTTAGCCGCAAACCACGTTCACCGGTACGTCGGTGATGTCATCCGGTGCTCAGCAGTCGCAAATGCAACAGCAGAATAATTGGGCTGCGCAACCTCCTCAACAGACCATGGTCAATAATAGGATAAGTGTACAGCAACAGCTGAATCCTATGCTGAATGAGAGACTTTCGGTGAGTTTGGGGAACCGTAATGAGTTTGATGACGTGTTTGGGTAATTTATGGCAGCAATAATTAAAAAAGAAACGTTCACCTTATGGACGATTTTCTTGAGAGGTATTGCGATACGAATGTAATGTCGATGTTTAGGGGATTGTGTATTCGAATGTACGTCTGCACCATCTTCAAGCCCATCGAAACATGATTTTATATGCTGCGTGAAACGTAATTATGTGGTTTAGCCTGATTTTCGTGCTTTCTTTGTGGATCGAAATGCAAGTTATCGGATGGGTTAGAGTGAGAAGTAATGGAAACGATCGTAAAAATTTATCATTTTTGATGATTTGAAAATTTAGTAGAGCACCGGTCGTATCGAAGGTTTCTTACTTTCGCTTTTAATTGCCCCCAGGCCCGTAGTTTTTGTATGGTTGGTTTTTTGAATTTTTTTTTTTTTTTTTGCTTTTTTCATAAAATATTCGAATTTTCCACTGACGGAGTAATAAAAGAAACTCTGGAAGGTTTTTTGAACGTGGAGGGGGGCTGCAGGTATATATAAGAGTGCTTACCTTAAACTCCCAAAAGACCATAAGACCCATACTGAATTCACATACTGAATTTCAGCTTCTTAGCTGAATTTGAAGGGGAGATATGCGAGTATCAAGCGTAAAAAACGAAAAGATCGCCCAAAAAATTGCATTTTTTAGGGTTTGAGGCTTAAAAGTCAACCCTTCCTGCCCCAGCGCATCAAGGACCTGTACTAAATCTACGTGCCAAATTTCAACTTCTTAGGCAAATTTGGTGGGGAGATAGGGGATGAAAAGCCTGTTTTCAAGGTCTAAAGGGAAAAACATCCACTATTTCTCCTCCCCCCCCCCCACAATGATCAAGGAGGTTGGGTTTTTGCATACGCTTTATAACTTTGGATTCTCTATCGAGTGGCTCAAGAAGGAATGATTTTTCAATTTTAGCCCCTCAACACCCCTCCCCCATATTTGGACATGACCGAACTTTGACCCTAGGTCATCCCCACTCGTATATATCTAATCCGCCGCCAAGCTTAGCTTATTTTTAGTTTTAGAGGGGAAAAAATGAAAGCTTTAAAAATAAAAATTAAATTTATAAAAAAAAATCGACCCAAAAACTTCATTTTTGGGATTGTGAGGAGGTGCAATGAGGCTTAAAAGGCGAAACCCCTCAAAAGCACATTTAGGACCTGTACTAAATTTACATTCCAAATTTCAACTTCCCAGCTCAATTTGAATGAGAGATAGGGGATGAAAAGCCTGTTTTCAAGGTCAAAAAGTGAAAACCTCCAATCTCCTCCCCCCCAATTGATCAAGTAGGTTGGTTTTTTGAATATGCTTTATAACTTTGGATTCTGTATCGAATGGCTCAAGAAGGAATGATTTTTCAATTTTAGCCCCTCAACACCCCCTCCCCATATTTAGACACGACCGAACTTTGACCCTAGGTCATCCCCACTCGTATATATCTAATCGACCGCCAAGCTTGGCCTATTTTTAGTTTTAGAGGGGAAAAAATGAAAGCTTTAAAAATAAAAATAAAATTAATAAAAAAAAAAAATTGAAATATTAAAGAAAAATTGAAAAAAAAATTACCTAAAAATTTCATTTTTGGGACTGTGAGAAGGTGCAATGAGGCTAAAAAGGCGAAACCCCTCAAAAGCACATCTAGGACCTGTACTAAATTTACATTCCAAATTTCAACTTCCTAGCTCAATTTGAATGAGAGATAGGGGATGAAACCCCCGTTTTCGAGGTCAAAAAGTGAAAACCCCGCAATATCTGCCCTCCTAATTGACTTAGAAGATTGATTTTTGAATATGTTTCACAATTTCGGATTCTATATCGATTGACTCAAAACAACAATTTTTATGATTTTTTCCCCTCTACACCTCCCCCTCCCCCCATTTTGACCTGAATGAATTTTGACCCAAGGGTGACCCCGCAGATATATATCTAATCTGTGGCCAAGCGTAGCCTATTTACTGAATTGGAGTGATTTTGGTCTGTATCGAGCTGAGCAAATAATTTTTCTGTTTGTAAAAATAATAAAAAATTGAAAACAAAGTAAAATAAAAAATGTAGAAAAAATGAATAAAATAGATGAAAATTAAACGGATGAAAAAGAATTGAAAATTGAAAAAACGAATAAAATAAAAAAGTTAAAACACTAGGAAAATAAAAACAAATCCAATATTATCTGATATGGCTAAAAATATTCTTATTGGTATTCTAGGACCACAAAACGATTTTTATTGTAATCTCCAACCTCCCTCCTCCTCATCACCGTAGATCTATAGATCGTAAAAATTCTGTTTTTCATTGACAATACGACCAAGAAAATTAGGTTTATATTTCATCTGTGGTCCCGTTTCATTCAACTTGGTGTTAGAAAACCCTCAACAAAATGCTTGATCAATCGATAGAATATCTTAACTTGGACAATTGGCTAATAATACGTTTCAATGCTTTCCCTACATTCGCCTCTGATCAATTGTTCGTAATCATTCGAGCTACCTCGTAAAATTCGGCCTACAAATCCACACACACGTTACTCGTTTGGATGATTATTATTTTTGTGTCGACAATGTTTTCACGTTTGTTTTCTGTTGTTTGACCTTTTCACTGAACAGGGCCCGGCAGTATATACCGGAAACAGAGCAGCACTGTTCGCCCAACAGCCTCAAAAATCGCAGCAGGCACAGTCACCTCAACTACCTCAGGTACGCGGCGGCCTAACCAGTCCGGGTCCGCGCCAGTCGCCATTCCCCGGAGATATCTCACCGACCACAGCCACCAGCTATGCGACACCTTCGCACGGACAATATAGATTGCAGAGAGCGATGAGTGCACCTAATTCCAACATGGTCGCTTCGCAAGTACCGCCAGGTAATTTACACTTTTATTTTAATATACGGTAGTAGCCGGTAGAATTTAGTGCGGTGTTTACAGTTGTATACCCCCTTTTTTTTTTTTTTTTTTTACTTTATTTTTTCTACCTTTACATGTATTTTTATTATACATTTTAGGTATAGAATTTTTTTTTTACTCTTTCGTATTACTTTAGTAGGTATTACCTTTATCTCTTATTATAATGTAGTTGATCGGCGCGTATCTTCGATAGTGTTTTTTTTTCTCTCTTTCTCTCATTTCGTCGTCTATGTTGATTTTCTTTCTATATAGCCTACCGTAGGTAAATTGTATTTCATCTTGATTTTATTATATATTTATTTTCTCAAGAGAGTGAAGGATTTTTTTTTTTTTTTTTGTTTAAAACGATGTAATTTTTTGTACATATAAAATGGCATGTTTTTTTTTTTTATCAATTTTCTATTTATTTATTTTTTCCTGGTGGACGGAATGTGCAAAAAGCAAAGTAGCAAGGTGAAGCATTGAATTGCATGATTTTTTTTTTTCTCTTTCAAGTTCATTAAAAAATTCTTTCGATAGATTATAAGAGTATTTTATCTAGTTATTTTGCTAAAGTATAGTAATTTTTTTTTATTATTTTTTTTTTTTTATCTACCATTTTACCATTAACTAGACGAGTTGCTTGAATGAAATTAATAATAGCGCTGTAGATATTAACACGAATTAAGAGTATTAACGAGTTTCGTTTTTTTTTTTTTTTAATTATTTTTTTCTATTTTTTGTTGAAAAAAATGATTGTAAAAGATTCGCGAATGATCGTTGGCCAGATTTCGATTCGTAGTGGATTTTGAGATTCCATCGACTCTTAGATTATTATTTGTAGGTTGTGTTTTAGATTAGAAATTTTTTTTCGAATGTTCCGAATACTTTCGTAGAATTCTCTCCACCCTCTCTTTATTTCCACGAGGTTTTTTTTGGGCTCCTAAAATTTTAATGAATCACTCCCTAATAGATTAATTTTCATAAAATTCAAATTTTTTCAATTTTTGAAAAATTTTTATTGGTTTTTCGCGTCGAATATTTTTAATTTTTAATGTTTAAAATAGTTTAAATTTCAACATTAATTATTAATTTTTTATAATAAATAACGTTACCTATGGCTTAAAATTTTTTCGTATTTTAGGCACATAGGTAAGTGTTATGTTTTAATGGTAATTTTTACCTAATTTGAAGAAAAAAAAAAAAAAACAATTAGAAAGTTCCTTGTGCTTACGAATTTTATTCTTTTTTAGGATACGGGAATGTAAATGTAGTTCGTCATTATTCGTTTAGAGACACCCTGAGCGGCGGGAGGATTTGTCGCATAGCGAATAATCAGCCATACCTATGAATTTTTATTAATTTTGTTATCAAACCTTTTGTTTTTCTCTTATTCCGTTTTAATATTTTTTTCGTTCTTTATTTTTAATTTTTACTAGAATAAGGTAGATGACAAAATAAAGACTGAATGATCGTAATGCAAAGCTTTTCTTTTCTTGGTACGCGAATAATATTAAAGTAGTATGCTTTGCGGAATGCATAATCGATCGAAAATAGGCTGTAGGGGGATAAATATAGGGAGGAATTTTGACTTGATACTTTGATGGTAGATGTATACTAAACAGATGCATACCTGACCAATGTTTTGGACCCTCAACTCCCTATGGTTTTCAAAAAGGTTCCTTTTTTTTTTTTTTTTGAAAAATGCTCATGATTTTTCAGGGGGAAGGAGGGAAAGGGGAGTGATAATTGATCGATTTGCGTAATTTTTTGTCATGTTGTCAATCTATATGAGAGCCATCTCTAAAAAAAATTAACATCCCTTCCGCTCATAATTTATCCTTAAAATGATTTTTTGAAATTTTATTATTTTATTTATTTATTTTTTAATAAGGATACTGGTTTGGTATAATTTTGAAACTGTGATTTTTGTACATATACTTGACCCTTCTATTACATATATTTTTTTCTAAATTTTAGTTCATAAGCGCCGTGATCAAAATTGAACAAAACTTAGAAATGGGGGGGGGGGGGGAAAA
>FIZR01023866.1:0-41292 GCA_900060175.1 Ferrisia virgata | reverse complement strand
TCGAGTAATTGTTGGATCCTAGTTTACCTGTACATCATTTTATCTCTTTTAAAAATATAGTAGAGGGGATCCTTATCTTAGTATGAAGTAAACCGGTCGATATTACAAAGTTGATTTTCAAAAAATTTACCTTAGACTGTGATATTTGTTGGTATCTTGCCAACGCTTGAGCGAGGAATTTTGAAAAATTGAGAAAATAGAAAATAATAATTCCCTAAAAAGAAATTACTTATTTTTAACTTTTGTTAGAACTTAAACCTTTTCTAATCAGAAAAAAATCCAAATTTTCAAAATTTTTTTCCATACGCTCCTTTCAAAGGTTTGCTCTCAGACAAGGGCGTAGCCTCGATAGTCAGCTGAGAAAATTGGTAAAATTTAGTGGAGAAAAAAGAGAAAAATTACCTATGCAAACTTGATAAACTGATGAAAAATCATGCTGAAATGAATTTAAAAAAATTTGGAAAAGCTGAAGCTCTTGAACTATTTTTTTTTTTTTTTTTTTTTTTTATAAAAAAGCTTTAAATGTTCTAAATGAATTTAAAAAAATTTGGAAAAGCTGAAGCTCTTGAACTTTTTTTTTTTTTTTTTTTTTTTTTTATAGAAAAGCTTTAAATGTTCTAAAACTGCTGAAACTCTTATTTTTTTTTTTTAATTTCACCCATGCATTTCATATCTCGTGCACTTTATGAAAAAAGTAGATTTTTCCTCCATCGAAAAATTTATAGCCGCGTCATTGCTTTCATTTAATAAAAAGAAAAACTTATGAAAATGATTGCTCGAATTTCAACCGTTCAACGCATGCCAAAAGGATTGAATAAAAAATGGGGTAGACACTATTTAGGATAAGTAGTCTACTTAATGCAATTGGCAACCTTGATTAAATACGTCCGAAGACAATTTTTTTCGCAGGACTTTTGGTTTATTCGAAAGGTTTTCAATGTAAAAACAATAATAGATATTCACGAAAAATTACTTGTGGCAAAAAGACGTATGGGGGGGAGAAGCATTGTGAAGTGTTCGGGTTGCATAATTATCTGTCAGCGAGGCTCTCCCTCATATTTCATCGGGTACTCGTTATCAATGAAACAACTATAGGCACGTCTTTTCAGTATTTCAAAATACTACGTCATTATCTGAAAAAGTACAGCTCAATAGTAAATTAGCTTTTCATTGGCTACAGCGATGGAGGTAGTACAATGTAAAGAAATGATACGGCAAGGAGAAATCATAGTATACATATTTCATAATGACGCCTCTTGTTTTCGCTTTAGATGGTGGATAAACGAGATAAACGTGAAACTAAGCGCGTGTAAAATGACGTGAAGCAAAAAAAGCAGCAGCAAACGCATAAACTAACCCTAGTAGATAGGAACAAGAGGTGTAAGGAAAACAAAAAAAGAGAGTAAAACGCTTGGTCGTGCCATACGGAAAACATGTGTGGCCTGGTCCCATATGTGTGGAAAATTCGTAAATAACGACTTTTTATATGTCAGGATATTAGATATCATTATCGCAAATCCATTTTACTATCGCTGGCGTATTTGCGCAATACGGGTGCACTTGTACATGGTTGCTAGTAGCATAGCACTTTCTTTCTGGCTAATACGGATGCGATGCATATTAACTCAGTCATTTTAGGATTTTTACTCTGACCAATTCCTCCTAAGGGTTTTTTTGAAGTTTGGTGGCAAAAGTGGCTCTAAACAACATACTAAATGTTGCACCCTGCAGCGTGCATTTATGTCAGGGCACTTGTGAGGTCTTTCGTACTATTTTTACTGAAAAAAGTGCGGCCTTTTTTCAAGTTTTATTTCTTACAACTGTGTCTCTTAAAAAATTCAGCCTGATGGTCATTTTTTGCATTTGTTTCCAACTCAAAACTCCGTAGTACTCTATGTACATGGTCAACGAGTACACTTTGTTAGATACACACCTCACAGCATCTTCATCTAGCGTCGAGGCCCAAATTCCACTTTGCACATCTTTTTCAACATATATAGCTTGAAGGAAGCCACTCAATAATGGTATTTACGTAATTATACAATGAAACTTCTTGAAAATACAGTTTTAATAAGATGAATGAGTATTCGCACAGGACCTTCGTCTGATGCGTTCATTTTTCATATATTTTTTCCGAATTTAAAAAATTGATTATTAAAACCAGCAGGCTACATGTATTTTTTTTTATTAAACTTTAAAGGGGTCCATGATTCAAAATTTAGAAGGGGCTAAAAATTCAACCGGATTTCAACTTCTGTTTTGAACTTGGTCAAATTCTTGGAAATATTTTTAGTTTGTTTTGTTAATGTTCTTCATTTCACCCTCCGGTTATCAAAACAAAAATGTATGGTAAACAATATGCTATAAACCAATTCTGTTTGTGGTGGTGAGAGCTTAATTTTAATTGAAAGGACTACACATATATAATGCACGTAGATGTGTTTCTGCAGTGTACACAATAATACGCAGTGAATATTGGTTATAAAAACATTGATCATAAGAACACGTCGCTTAGTAAGTTATTACCTATTTTGAAAGTTCCAGCAAAACTACATAAGATGTAATGTTAAATGATATCGCTAAAACACACGACTTTAATTACTTAATTTTTGGCCTTTTCACCGAAAAAAACGAACGCCTTTGTTATCAAGGTTATCACATTTCATTATACACTATGTCATTGGTACATGTATATATGTATATATATATATATATATATGTATGATATACATAAAATATATATGCATGAAAATAGAAGATGAGCATTGAGCAAAAAAAAAAAACCACCCCAGATACTTAACATTCAATCGGTTTTTCTTCTTCGACAATATGCTTTGTGTTTTAACATCAACGATCCAACATACATTATACTTACTTCGTCATATTTCCATTTTAACTGGCTTCTATACCCTTATCGAGTATCTTCTTTCAAAACTAGTCACGTAGCATGAGTATACAGACAGATTCTGTTCGTTGTTTCACGCGTTCCAAGCATATTTTTTAAAAGTTATCTCCACTGCACTACTGTACCCTACAACTTAGTGCAGTGAATATCAATTATAATTATATTTTAGGGAATGCACGATTAGGTCACTATAACCAACATGCAATAATAACCAATGCAGTCTTTTTCAAATCGACATCTACATTGTTAACAGTGGCAGCGAGGTGAGATAAAATGTTACATGCGAAACCGAGTGATCTTGAAAGACAGATCATAGGATTAAAATGAGACACCTCGGTCACAGAGCTGAAAAGCGTGATTTGAGTTTCTTCGCAACCTTGTACCATTGGAATCAAAAAAAAAAACGTATTAAAAGGAGTATTTTCCTCAATAGCTGTCCAAAAATTTTGAAACTACTGAAAAGTTTTAGGTTACAGGGTAGCCAACCCTCTTATTGCAAGCTCGTTGAAATTATTGCCATAATCATCGAGAAATTTTCTATTTTTTCACCTGAAAATCAATTTTTCAGTTGGCTTTCCTACAACGCAAAACTTTTGAGTAATTTTCATCAAAATTTACTTTTCTAGGCTCAAAAACTTTTTGGACGCATCATTGAGGCGAAAACCCCTTTTATTGAATTCTTTTTTTAATGAAATGTGTCAATTTTTACAATTTGCAACTTTTCAATCCCCTAGTAGGCGATTATAAGTGAATCGAGAAAAACTGCTTTTTGAAAGTGATCCCATTTTGAGAGCTCATAGCTCTCCCCTCCTCCCTTGAGCTAGGATGACAAAATTTTGTATGGTGGGTTTTCAACTCAAAGTCAACCACCAATGTGAGTTTGGTCAAAATCCGAGGTATGCTTTTTTTGATCCACCCTATATACAGGATGGTCTGGATAAGCTGTGAAATATTGAAACCTCGCGTTTATACATTCTGCTCCAAGTGAAGTTGAAAAAAGGACATGCATGATAGGTCTCAACCCCTTCCTTGCCGAGTTACTTACTATTTCAGGAGGGTTGGATTTTACCAAAAATCGACAATTTTGGCACTGGGAATAAAAACGAAGGAGAGAATTGTGTGGGACAAATAAAATAAGACTCGTTAAAAGCTGTTTAGACACTTTTTTTATTTTTAGTTCAAAATAGGAGTTTTTAATTACAAAATATATTTTGACACAAGAAAAACTGGTTCAACATGATCAGAAATTCATTTTTTTTTAGTTGCATGCATTATTATCAATACAGCTACGTATTTAACACCTATCAACAGAGTTATTATCTACACTTTTTAGATCCCGCTTTAAAAAATGTTAACCAATCAGAATAATGATTGCTCTACCCACTTTAATAGGCATTGCAATTAATATGTCAATTTTAAATCAGAGAACCGCCATAAATGTTCTATGGCACAAAAGTGGTATACTTTTGGCGAATTTTCGAGTTTCAAGTGACACTTGAACAACACATTACTGGTGAACTTCTGACGCATATTTGTTGACATTATCATGGCACAGATGTTTTATAAGTTTGACATCTTTGTTGAAGCATTAATGATGTATAAATGACGTATTTCTAACACTTGTAAGATTATATTTCACTGGCATAAATATGACATGAAGTTGGTATTCAGTTGACACGTTTGCGGCGCAGGAATGGAATAATTCTGATGCACATTGTGTAGCGCTATCATGGCACAAATGTGTCGTATGATTGGCGCTTTTCTTGGTACTTTAATGATATATAAATAGCAGATTTTTATTTTATGCCTTGGTAGTGACATATTATTGACAGTGTTATAGCACCTTTTTGACACAGTTATAGCATACTTTTAACTTCGATTTGGTAGTGCTCCAATGCCATATGAATGACATCCGACATGCGTTTGACTTGATTATGACACTAAATGTGACTTAGGAGTGCCACACTCCTGACGACATTATGGTACCACTCTGACACAATTCTAGCATGATTATAACATCATTCTGACATATTTCTGACATGCTTTTGACACTAGTTTGGCACATTTCTGACACAATTGTGGCATATTTTTGATACTGCTGAAAATATATCACAAAAGTGAAAAATTTTGTGAGTTAGTATAAATAAAAAAATAATTATAATTATTACTTTAATATTAATAGTGATTCAGTACAATAGAAAATGAAATATGTCATAAACATGTCAGAAATGTATCAGAAACATGTCATTTTTGCAACAAAAGGTCTTATTTTTGCATCAGAAGTGTGCCATTTTGGTGTCAGAAACATCACTGATGAGTCAAATACATGTCATTAGTTTGTAGCTATGAAAATTCGCAGGCAAGGTTGCCTATTTCAACAAACTTCTTGACTCTTGCGTTAAATGTGTTCTGTGACAGACGTATTGATAGTGTTCTCACGTACAAGTATTTCTGTTATCTTTCGTCTATCATATGATTTATGCACGAAGTTTTTAATTGATGCGTGTACCTATAAGGTATTTAAATAGTGTTTTTATCAACTGCACAGTAAATCGCTGGTCTCAGCGTGTCTGAGCCAGCTCTAAATCCACAGACTCATTCCGAATAGGTACTGGTACTGACTACAGATGACATAATGTATTCAGCCACCATTTAAAAAGAAACGTTTCCTTCAATCAATCAGGCAATCATCTTCCCTCAGCTGGATGGAGTACCAGCCCAATACTGTGCGAAAAAAATGGTAAGCGTAATTGGCAACAACATTTTACATTGCGCAAAAATCTCAAACAATCGAGTACATATGTACATAAAATCTCGTGAGATAATGGAAAACGTCTTGGAATCAGGCGGTGAAATCGAAATTAATGGTCAGATCAGTAAAGCTAGGTGGTACAAACCAGAACGAAATCATAAAAAAATTATTACATCTAATGTTCCTCCTCACATACACCATGAAGAAATAACTACCTATGGCGCCCATGAGAGTTCCTCAGCTCACTCAGGAAAAGGGACTCAGCAACATCCTGAGTGAAAAATGATATGTGTACATACCAGCTGGAACAGTTCAAAAACTACCCCCATCTGAATTGATTAAATTTGATGACAACAAATATAGAGCTTTTTATAATGACTCGCTCGTTAAATGTTTCATCTGCCATCAGATAGGTCACACAACCCAGTCCTGTGAATTCAATAAGGAGCGAAATGATAACATGGAAGAAAAGCCAACAAAACCCCTCGAATAGAGACTACTGATAGTGATGTGATAAAAACATCAAACTTACCTAACAAAAGAACGTTATCTCAGATAACACAGTCATCATTTAATAGTGTTACAGAAGAAATGGAAAATGTATTGCCAGTTGAAATCAGTAATATCGATGTACTCGATCTGGAGTTTCATTGTTGTTTCAAAACTGTATTTTTTTGTTTTAAAACGTTTTTAAAACTGCTTCAATACAGGTTCAAAACTGTTTCAAAACATTTAAAATGTGCTGAAAGCTTTGAAATTGTACAACTGCTTCAATACAGTTTTATAACTATTTCAATACATTTTAAATGCATTGAAACAATTGTGAAGCTGCATTGAAACAGTTTTAAAATTGTTTCAAAACAAAAAATACGGTTTTGAAACATTGATGAAACCTCAGATTTTCGCCTATTTGAGATGAAAATAATACTGTTTCAAAATGGTAACTTCGCAGATCGGGACATTCGTTTGTTGATGTCTAAATAGCAAAACATCGGGTATTTAACCATTTGTAGAGAAGATCAATGGATGGATACATGGAGTAATCTTGGTTAGAATTTTTCCAGTCTAGATGTATTTGATCTGAGAGCTTTTGAGCTATTCTGCGGTTAACATCTATGCCGCATGTTTTCACTCTGCGAACAGTAGCCTGATACTTGTCTAAAATTTCGCAAATATTACATGATTTAATGGATTAATGGAAGGTAATTCAAAAATGGTGCGGTAATGACCTTCAATTATTTTGTGTTTTTTATAGTGGCTTTCCTTCACATGATCATAGGTAGCACAATATACATTACTGTCTAATGGATAATTCTTTAGGATGTGTTTTGCCTTACCATCCATTGCGTTTTCAAATACTATAGTTTTTTTACTGCGGCTTCAGCATTTTGTTTGAGACAACGATAGCTTCTAACAGACTGCTCCACTCTGTGTAGCTTTCAATATCACTGTTGAGTTTTGGTCAATGGATATCCAAAAGTTTTGAAGAAAGCAAACCTTTCAGAGGATATTTGGCGATACATTAGCTAATGCTTCAGTTGCGCGTTCTTGTTTATCTAGCCAAAATTATGTAGCTAAAAATTTTCCTCCAACGCAATTGTGCTATAGGCAAAGGATTCTTCGTAATCTTTCATAATCTTGGCTTCTGTGTTGAACAATTCTGCATCAGTTTTTTTGTCATCTTCAATGAACAGGAATAGCTGTTCGTCAAATTTTTTTACAGTGTTGAGATCGTTTTTCCATGACTTTGGATAAGAACCAGCTTTTTGAATCGAGTCGAATGATGGGTTAATTTTGACTAAGTCAACGGCATATCTTTTGACAGTATTTGTAGACCGAAGTTGCAATCTTTTAGACCAAGATGGTCCTAATTCAGTCACAGTTTCAACGTGATCGATAATGTATTTGGAAATGGGCAGCGATAATGTTCTGGGGTATAAATTTACGAGATAGCAATCAGTACACACACGAGATAACAGTTATGTAGAGGCTGTTTAGAATGCAATGTTTGCAGGATGCAACGAGAAACGCGAATTATGCTTGAATAACGAGTAACAAGATTCACGATTTTTTGATCATGGACTGCACAAAAAAATTTGATTAATGTGAAAATGCCCTAATTCGCATTTACAAGGGTTGCAATAGATTTTATACTGTGATGTACCGGAACGGATCTACCATTACCAATCTGGCCTGAAGGACCAAATGTTCAGACGCATGAACAATTGAAATAGTTAGTGGTCTGTCTATGACGAGGTTTTATTAACTGTACAATCTTATCTCTTATCCCACCTAACTATACTTAAGAATGTATGCGTGTACTTTGATACATTTTATTTGAATAGCTCCAATGTTGATATGTTATAATTTCTTTCAATGAATAGAATACAAGGTTTCAATATTTCATTTTTATCTGGGCCACCCTGTACATACATATATAGATAAACTTTACTGTACTTGTGGCACTAAATTATTAAATTTACAGACGTTCAGGCGCCAATTCACGTTGTGGTACCAGAAAATTGTGTCACAATGTTATATGGTTGAAATTCTCAGGTATGGTGCCAGAATGTCATCAGGAGCCTGTACACCATTTTTTGTGTTGGCGCCACTTCGCGCCTCATAAATACACTGTAGTTTTCAATGTTTTTAATTAGGGGCACTGCATGTTTAAAAAATTTGAAAATGTTAGATGGTGCCTCAATGATATTTAGAAATGTATACAATAATGTTACAATAAGATTCAACTGCATGGTGATATTCCGACAATGATTAAAGCCCTCGCGCAGGGTTGAACGAACTCTTTAAAATGTTCTGGGCAAATTTCAACTGTGTGGCCAGAAATCTAATTTTAGTAGTCGGGTCAAGAGAAAATATGGTGCCCAAGTGAAGTGGGGGCGAAAATTTTGAAATTTGATGACCATATTTACTATTTGAATCACTAAATCCGGGAAAATTTTATTTCAAAGGAATAAAAACACGTCTAAATATCTTTCAAGTGGCCCAGTGGCCACTGGACTGCCCCACCCATTGCGATTTTCCAGGTTTCCCAGTGGGTTCAACCAGCTCTGTCCTTGTGTCACAACTACATTCAACTAAATTGGTACCACTTTGACAGTAAAAGCGTTGTGAGACCCATTTTGCCTATCCTAGACCCGATTTCGGGCCTCGGAACATTTCCTCTTTAAAACCTAAATTTCAACGAATGTCACATATCCACGATGCGGTAGGCAAATTTTTGTCCGGGCCTCACTTCGTACCTGGAAAATATACACCCATACTGTTTACTTCACGTTTCTCCCCGCACAAACTTTCCACTCATACAGTTTGTATATAAATCAAGCCTAACGGATGATTCCAACGTTACGAAACCCAGTTCATCTTCGATAATATTTAAGGTAGGGTAGACCACATGAGTTACTAATACTTTATATTATGCAAATATTCAAAGTGCTGGATCTCGGATTGTCTGTAAAATTCAGCAGGTCTCGCAAGGATAGTATGATCAACATATATAGGTAGTACTTTCCGTACATGTCGACCAAAGTACGGGTTATTTTTACAGACAAAGTCAACCACCGTACATCTCGACATGGTCGACATTGCATGGGTTATTTCTGCATGCAAAGTTGACTATCTGTTTGAAACCAGTTCTGTCAACTTCTTTTGTAGCGCTGTCCATTTAGAACCTGATTCATAGGGATGAACGCTTGCTCTAAAGCTAAGTTATTATCTGCAGTATAAGAACCATTCACCACCATATTTTTACATGTTTGGATCTGCGTGTACACGCTTTCAAATTTTACTTCCGACATTTTCGTTTCTACGTAATTTATGGAAACGTTATTGCTCTTAAAAATTTTGTTCGCTGTCAGGGTGTTATTCAGTGAAGTAATTTCTACAAACTTTCAACAAGTCCGCCATAATTGAAAATTTTTTTTTGAAAAATTCATATTTAAGATATCAAGATCTTTTTTCAGGGAGAAAAGTTCTTTATGAATGCAGTCGTGTCATGAGAGTAATTTTACGCTCAGTAGATCAGAACTTACATCTTTTTAAAAATTTGTTAAATTTTCTATAGTGGTCGAAATGTATGAAAATTAACACAGGTTTAGTCGACATGTACGATTATGGGCCTGGCTACATTTGCATGAAATCATGAATTTCGATTTTTGAAATCGTACCGCTCTATAAATAATAAAGTAGAATTTATTAGCTTTTAGTTTATTTTTTTTTGAAAATATCTAATCAACTTAGAAAACTGAAAATAACGAAAAAACGCAGCAAAATATTTAATTTTTTCGTTATTCTCCATTTTCCCCTCTTTAATTATTTTCAAAAAAAAAAAACAAAAAAAACAAAAGCTAATAAATTTTTTATTACGATAAAACACGTTGTTTTTCGTCATTCACACGCCCTAAAATTGGTGTAGGACACTGGCCACAGAGTTAAAAAGATGCGATTTGAGTTTCTGCATCCACATAGCGTACTTTTGGTCGTGTACCATTATTTGATAAAAGTTGAATATATTGCTTTTGGTCTTGCCAAAATTTCACATTTGAAACTTTCGCAATTTGGCTGCACTGTTACTCAAAATTTTCCAACCATTTCGGCGTAAATCCACTCCTCTGGGCTAAAAAAAATGTTTGGACGCGTAGATTTTTCATTTTTTTTTGAAAAATAAAAAATCTCGATTTTTGCGATCTGTAACTTTACAGTCCCTTGATGAAGGGTCAAAAGTGGTCTCGGATCGAACTTAAAATGCCCTAGGTAGCTGCAGAATTTTAAATCGCATCTTTTTAACCCTGTGACCGGTGTTCTTCACCATTTTTAGAGGGTGTAAATGATGAAAAACCACGTTTTTTTCAATTTTTTTCAAAAATGACTCTACTTTAAGGACTCATAGCTGCATCTCCCTTTGAGCTAGGCGGACAAAATTTTGTATGATGAGTTTCCAACTCGAAAGTCAACCACCTCTGTGAGTGATGATGATGATGATGATGATGATGATGATGATGATGATGATGATGGTCGAAACCACATTGAACCTGTACAATATTTTTCATGTGCATTACGTACATTCATGTGAGAGCTAGTAGCACCCAACACAGAGGCATGCATACATATGCATACCAGCATACGCACAGGTCCAAATAGCAGCGGGTAACTCTCATTCAAATAGCCCCGTCTCAACTTTACTCGAAAACGCGAAAATGAAAATCACACGCCGCATAACATTGCTGCATACGAGCCACGCATAGGAAAAAGCACGAGGTTGGCGAGTGCGAAGTACGAAACACCAAGTGGGCAAGTTGGGTGGAAGATGATTCAACGCGGATGGTTAAAGGGTGATGAAGAGTAGGCAAGGGTGAGGCTGAAGGGAGCGGCGGATGATATTGCACAGAGACGAATCGAATCGAACACTCACTATAATGGTAACACTGTTCCGCAGGCCACAGGGGTAGTACAGCCTATTCTTCGATTCAAGTCGCAAGTCGTGCTAAAGGGACGCGGCGCAGCGCCAGCGCGACGCAAAGCAACGTAGTGTAAGGGCTGGGGCTAGGGTTAGGGTTGAATTTGAGGTATACTTTCGAGAGTATTTCTAACGTTTAGTACTTTCCGTTTGCAGTTCACAATTGTGGCAGTAGCGTCCAGGGTCGCCTTCTTCGATGAACGAGTTTGTTTTGCGGTCCCTCGCGTCGTCGTGCACTCGTGTAGCTTATTTTCAGCAAACGCTACTGCATAATATTCATTAATTTATCAGTTTGTTCGCGCTTTTGTCAATCTTTCTGTGTACTTGCTTGTTTGTTTATTCATTATTGCGTATGTATGCATTTTTTTTTTTTTTTTTAGATGACAATTTCGTCTTTTTCTCTTTTTTTTTTTTTTTTTTTTTTTAGATGGCAATTTTGTTTTTTTTTTTTTTTTTTTTTTTTTTTTTTTTGACTTGACTTGACTTGACTTGGCGTACACGACGAATATTTGATCGAAGCAACTTTGTACGTTATTTGCGGCGCAGCGGCTAAAAAAGATGCGATTGTGCGCGCTTTTTTGTATGTTTTTAAACAATTACGCGCCGCATGGTAGCGGATCGGCGAACGAGAGTACAAAAAATGATACATGCGAAGGGTATTACGTTTTTACAGCCACTGCCGGCATCGTTGAGTGATAGTGACCGTACGGTTTTAAATTTTTCAAAAGCCAATGGTCACGTATTAGCTTTTGTCCAACACTTGCAGTTTCGACAAAGGACGGCACGACGATTGGAGGAAAAGGCGGAGGAGGACGAGAAAGAGGAGCACACGTACGACAAAGTAAAAATACCATTACCACCACCGTCTCCTCCACGAAAAAGAAAAAGAAAAAGAAAAAGAGGATATGCAAATGTAAGATCGTCTGTAGACAAGAGGAATGTGTGTGCATATTGGTTCACCCAACAAACGTAGCCGCCAAGACTTTGCAATGCTTGATTGCTTTTGCTAAATATTAAAGAATTTCGGCGAACTACGAACTGCGGGTTACGCGCGGCTTCATCAAACGGATCTGTACACTGCCACGCCGGCGGTGGCGGCGGCTGTAAAAGTGGCGCCCACGCCAACGACGGAGTGTTCAAAATGTTCACGTGGATGTTTGTATTATGCTGCATAAGCATATTACTGCGAGAAAATTTCACCAAAGGTGAGTGTTTACATGCGCACTTAGGACAGCCCTAGGGTTACTTGTGGTTGTATAAGCTCTTCCACACGTCAGGGACTAGGAGGATCCTCAGTAAATATACTCGATTTTCTTGTTAAAACTATATCTTCTGTAAAGGTTTTATCGTAAAATTATGTAACATACGAAAAACATACTGTCGAGGAGTATATCTGAACAAGACGTACAGAATGACATTCGCGTTAGGATCGGCCTAATTTTAGATAAAGATGGTGATGGTGTGTACTCGGTGAAGTATGTTTGTGGTCCGTGTATACGGCGAACTTGGAAGGTGTGAGCTCAAAATAACTGGGAATAGTGCACCACCAGGCTGAATTTTCTGTAAAAAACAATTTTATGCTGGAGAACTAATGGAAAACGATGTTCTTAAAACAGGAACTCACTTTTCTGTTTAAAAAAGCATATGGTACTAAACTTCACTCATACCCTGACACAAATCCTTACACTGTAATGCGTTGTTCGGGATAGTAACGGGGAGGGGAAGGTTTGATTCCCTGTTAAGGCAAAAAAACTTGGAAAATTTTTACATTCATGCACCGCTAATTGTTTTTCATAAAATTCTCGAAGACACTTTTTAATCGTTAATTAAGTTCATTTTTTTCAATATTTCGCTCTCGCATTGCATTTTTATAAAATCAGATCCAAAAAACAGTACTCAGAAAAACTGGAAACTTCCCTGATTTGAGCTACTCCTGGCTACGCTACTGATCATCACCACTTTTTTTGGCGTACGAGTGTGAAAAGGAGTATGTTGTCTTGCGCAATTGAGGTAGTAAAATTTTGCGCACCAAAATTCCAGAAAAATTTTCCCTCGTTTTCTTTCTAAAATAATTATGCCGATAAGATACAGGTCATTATTAACTTTCTTTTATTCAAAAATTTCGTTTTCAAGCGTTCAGAAATGTTATATGAGTGCATTTACTATCATTTTTTCAATTCAAGTATCTTCTGAAAAAAAATCAAAGAAATATATACCTATGTGGGGAGGGGGGAGTGAGTGCTAAATTTCTTCATAATTATTATCTCTGACCAACTTTACTTACGAGCAGTCATAATTTGATAATCAACGCGGCCACGGCTAACGTGTTGAGAAAAAATCAAAGGTAAATCCGTCCATAGAAAGTAGAGACGACAAAATTTTTCCACATGGCACCTGCTATGTGATTTAATGATGTACAGAGATTTTGCACGAGCTTCTGCGTGATGATATTCCTGTTGAGAAGATTCTGCGCGCACTTGTACATAGAAAGCAAAAAATTTTCAAGCAATCTAAAGGTGGCATGTCACATACCTATCGAAATTAAGTACATACATCGGTGAGCCAAGAATTCCTTTTCCACTAGAAAACAACTCAACACTCATTGTTAAAATTTTCTGAGAATTTTGTGCTAATTTCGCTCAATTTTGTACGTTAATTCGCTCTTTTGAACTTTATTTTCAAGATTTTCTGATGAAGATTGTATTATTTATTTTCTTGTCTAATTAATGAATTTTCGCTATCAAAACCACATACATTCCCACGAGAAAATTATGCGCTACTGTACCTCACTAATCTGATGTGCCAAGGTACATCAAAGATATATGTATGTACAGTCTATGTTATACCTCTGAATACCATACTTATTGTTGGCATGTAAGTACAATATACATGCGTATGCTGTATGTCTTATGTTTACAGACCATACGTTGTGCGTTGTTGATTGTAAGCATCATAGAATTTTTCTCGCTCATTAACTGAATCATTTTAGTGGAACAAACAATAAAAAAGGGGACTTGCTTTTTATTTGATGGGCAGTGAGCTGGAGAAGTGGTGGGGTACCAATCGGTAGACGAGTAGACTCGAGTATTCAATATGGATAATTGAAGCTTACTGCTCTTTCTGAAATTATAAAATTTTTAAAAGCTTTCTACGGCAGTATTTCAGCAACCGTTGCCTTTTGAAAGGAATCACAGTAGCATAATTCACGTGGTAGATGTGATAGGTTAGAGGATCGCATTTAAGAAGACTTGTGCTCGGCTTGGTGCGCTTCAAAAATTTCATGTATTTCTGGAAGCAACATTGCTTCTCCTTGGCTGTCCTTAGGTGATATAGAAGGAACTCTAGTGTTTTACCACCAAACTTTTCTGGCTTTTCTGCGAAAAAAAATTGACTAGCAGTAAATCTAAATAAATATGTACTGATTTTTTTCTGAAGAAAACTAGGCAGATCTCTAGCGAGCCTTTAACAACGCCTTCGGCTCAGCTGCTACAAATGCGTGAGGATGGAAATTTTGGAAAACTAGTACACTTCAAAACTTAAAAAACTCGTTGAAATTTTGCAGCCCTTAAACATGTGTAGCGTGTACGCATTAGGGTACAGCAACGGAAAAAAGACATAGGTACCTCAAAAAATGAAGTTTTTCTCCATTATGACTAACTTAACTCTTTTTGAAACTTCGGACAGTGTATTCAAACGTGCGTTTTGAGTTACACAATGCAACGAGTTTTTTCTCTGGTTCTCTAAACAAAAAAAAAACAATATAGAAAGAAAAAAACGAAGGAACTGGAAAAATTTACTTCGTTCCCGAAACTCTAGTACTTCAACAGCGTAATGGGATGGAATAAATAAAAGAATAGGTATTTGCACGTTACTTGGCACTTCGGGAAATACGTTCTTTCAAAAAGGAGCGAGCTTGTGACTGTCAGTCATAGTTAAGAGCAATGAGACAGTAGGCATGATTGCAAACTGCTGAGGCGTCCGTGTCATATCATTTTTAGCGGCAGCTGACACGAAAGTTGGTTATTCGATTTCAAAATGTCGCACCTCGAATAACGACAAGCGACGCAACGTGGTCGTTCATTTTTCGTGATAATACTGCCACCGACCAGTTGTTAATATTTTAGTATCTATGTAACTTACTACTGCTCATCTCATATACGTGTTTACGCTGAAAATCTACAAGACACCGTCCATCATAGCTTACTGCTATATCCGATCATCGTCCCCTTAGTTGAGTAGATGAAAGTGGATAATTTTCAGTTGGAAGCATATGTACCAAAGGCGTCAGCAAGGGCTGGCCCAGGAGAAAACCCACTCTGTAAAAAATTCTGTACCCTTAAAATTTCTCTTTCCAGGTATAAGAACTATGTTCACCCCAAACATTGAAAATTAAAATCATCAAAAACTTTCCTTTTTTTTTCTTTTTTTTTCATGAAGCTTCGAATAGACATTAGATTATGTCATTCAGATAAAATGTTTAAAAATAAAGTTTTTTTCATATGAAATATGAAAAAAAAAGTGTATGATTTTATTAAAGATTGATATAGGCCCGCATACGCAGGAAAAAAAGTTAATAAATGACCATGCATGATCGTGTATGATGAATCAATGAATCATGCGTGGTCACGCATGCTCGTGTTTGGAAAATGTTAGCAACATGATCGTACATGATTATGCTTGAACATAGCCGGGGGAGGGGATTTGTGTCTGACCATGCATAATCATGGATTACCCGATTATGAAATTGTTGCACGACCATATATGATGAATTGATGATACATAGTCGTGCATAATCATAACTGTTTCATGTGAAATAATTATCTAGTTTTTATCGACTGTGTATGATCATACGTGAACCTGTACAGTAACTTTTGATCATTTATGACAAGATTACCGATGATTTCTTTATTTATACACTGTATTTTTTCGCGTTAGAGATGAGTACGTATATGTGGTGTAGAACTTCGGTTGTGTCGGGCGATTTCCAGTAAAGCCATCCACTTTTCAGAAATTTCAAACATTTAGAAGGCAAATTTTTCATTTCATTGCTATTTCATCGAGCTGATATTGATCCGGTATATACTCTCACGCGTGGCCATGTATGATCGTACATATGTTGCTAACATTTTTCACGCATGATTCGTAGTGCATGGTCATTCGTAAATTTTTTCTTCCGGGTGTACCTATCGATATCTAATCGCAATAATTTGCTCCATCCTGGTCTTTCAATATATTTGTTGCACCCATTATTGAATGTAGCGCGCGTACATGCATCTGGTGCCTCGTCGCGAAGTTCAACGCTACAGTTGCGAATACATTGTTTTAGACGTGTATTCATTTTCACGTCTTTCGGAACGACGCGCGATGTAAATTATCACCTACGCGTAGAAATTAAAAATTTCACGAGTGGTACAGGAGTAACGAAACTTAAGGCCCTATTTCGCCCATGAGGTGGTGGGAACGGCTGCAGTAGCATATCAATTGTCGATTTTTGTGCACGGATGTGTTGGAATTTTTCTTGAAAAGTCAAAAATATGTAGCCCCCAGCGAAGCAACGGCGAAAATTTTGCCAAATTTTCCAACTAAAAAATTTAGGTGTTCAAATCGTAAAATTTTCGATAATTTTATGACAATAATTTCAACGATGTCGGAATTAGTCGGTTGGCTAGCCTATAACCGAAAATTTTTAAGCAATTTTAATAGGAATTCACATTTTTGAGCTGAAAAAATTTTTTGCGCCCATTATTGAGATAAAAAGCCCTTTTTTTGCGTTTTTTTGAGGTTTTTTTGCAAAATGAAATGCGTTCACTTTTACGATCTGCAACTTTTCAACCACCTGGTAGGTGGTTATCAGTGGTATCCGATCGAAATGCCAATGGTACAGTAAGACGCTAAGACGCAGAACGTCGAATCACATTTTTTCAACTCCGTGACCGAGGCTCTACAACACTTGTAGAGGGTGAGAATGACGAAAAAACGCGTTTTTTTTCTTTTTTTCAAAAATGACCCCACTTCGAGGGTCACAAAATTTTGTATGGTGGGTTTTTAACTTAAAGTCAACTACACAACGCGTGAGTTTGGTCAAAATCCGAGGTATGTTTTTTTTTTTTTTTTTTTTTTTTTTTTTTCGATCCCCCCTAATGTAGGTACCTAGCTAGACTTTCGTATAAAAGTTACGAGTTCATTCTAATATAAACGCGTATGTTTTTTTGTTTATGACCGCAGGTATGCAGCCGAGCCAATACAGAATGCCGAGAATCACAGAACAGCCAGCCGATACGATAGTTGCACGCCACGAGCCGACTACGCTCAACTGTAAAGCGGATGGAGTTCCGGAGCCGAGTATAGAGTGGTACAAAGACGGCGAGTTGATCGCAATGGCTGGTAGTGCTGGAATCGAATCCCATCGCGTTCTATTGCCCACTGGTTCGCTATTTTTTTTAAGAGTCGTACACGGCCGAAAGGATTCCGATCAGGGCACCTACTGGTGTTTGGCCAGAAACCATGTAGGGTTCATGCGCAGTAGAAATGCTACGTTGGATGTGGCAAGTACGTATCCTCCACTGACATCGCCAATATCATACAATTACTACCTATGTACTTCTGCTAACCAGCCTACGAGTATTTACTATTGTAGGTACCTGCAAAGTGTACCCAGCTACAGCAACTTACTACTTACGTACTGTAACTGTAGGTAACTGTATGCAGATGTGAGGCACTCGCCTTCGCGTCAGTATTCTACGTGGAATAGGACGACAGGATAAGACGAGATTGTTTATATTCCGATCGCAAGTAAACACTACATACAGTAGCGTTCGCAATACCAATTGTATGCGGTATGCGGTATGCGTTATGCGTTATGCGTTTGAAAGATAACCTGCTACACGCCACACTAAATTCTGCCTGATCTGTCTGGTTATGCACAACGCGATATAGCGCATAAAAAGTGCTACATTCGCCATAACCAGGGTGTATAAAAAAAATTAATTCGCTTACGATGAATGAAAAAAGTGAAGATGGAGTCGGAAAATGAGATTTTTGACGTATTTCTAAGAATCAAGTGTCGAATTTGATTTTTAAATACGCGTCTCGTTCGTACGCATACAATTGCATTTGTAAATGTTTGCAGTTTTTTTCTAGCATTGGGAGAGGAGAGGAGAGGAGAGGAGAGGAGAGGAGTGGAGAGGCTGACCGCCCCCTCCCCTTTCACGAACTTACGGTGCTGGTTGAAAATAAATTCTTCGAAGAATTCATCGCGCGAGCATTGCTTTTATCGCCTGAAATAATGAAAGTAAAGCAATCGAAGTCTCCGCCAAAGATGAATTTGTCCGAAAAATGATTGAAGACAAAATCAGAACAGGCGTCTAATGCGTCAGCTAGATCACCATCTGGAGAAGGGAAGATATTTGGGAAATTAATTTTGAAAGTCTCGACGCAGAAAACATCCAGGTGGGAGGCGTCCGTAAAGCGCGATTGAAGATGATTTTGTACAAGAATGTGTGAGCAATTGTTGCCCCAACAACGCAAGCCAGGAGGTGTAATATAGCCCTTCACATAAACGCAGATCTATTAAGCGTAACGGAATATTCACATTTTGAGTATTAGCAAAAGAAATACATAAGTCGAAAGTGAAAGAATCGCGGTTTAGGTTAAATTAAATCGCAAAAATGGCGGAGGAGGAGAGTGATTATTCTAAACTTTTATTTGAAAATGACAGGATCGCAATCAGTGGCGTGGCTAGGAATTTTCTGCGCAGGGTGTTTTTTCCCATGCCGCCCCTTCTACAGAACCACCCATGTTACCCTCATCACTCTCCAATCGTCAACAGTATTCAATATTGTGAACCAAAAATTTTAGAACTTTCGAATTTCCAAAATGTTGATCATTTTAAATTTTTTTGAAGTATTTTTGTTAATTTTTTTTACAATTTGCGGCCTCAAAAATCTGCTGGTTTATAAAATTTGTTACCTTATTTCTTCTCCCCCATTCGATAAAATTCAATCGCTGTTGAAATGATTTCCATAGTGATTACGTTTTTTCGTGACCAAATCTGCAAAGTAAAAACCGTTTCAAAACTAGGGGAAAATCTGGGGTTTCATTGCTGTTTCAAAACTGTATTTTTTGTTTTAAAACGTTTTTAAAACTGCTTCAATACAGGTTCAAAACTGTTTCAAAACATTTAAAATGTGCTGAAAGTTTTGAAACTGTACAATTGTTTCATTGCGGTTTTATAACTGTTTCAATACATTTAAAATGCATTGAAATAATTTTGAAACTGTATTGAAGCAGTTTTAAAACTGTTTCAAAACTAAAAATATGGTTTTAAAACAGTGATGAAACCTAAGATTTTCCCCGATTTGAGACGAAAATAATATCGACTCGAATGATAACTTAGCAGATCGGGGAATTGTGTGAGATAAAAAAAAATCAACTTCTCGGGACTCATCTCTTGTAAATAAAGCGAGCAATTAATTATTCGTAAACTGTCCGGCCGAAGCGAGGACAAAATTTTGATAGAACAAGATTTTTCAACGATTAAAATTCAGGAGAATGTACGCTTCGAAAATGGACAAATAATTATTTAAATCACTAATAAGCTATTGAAGTTCTTTGACAATTGTTGCCGCCTCCCTCGCACCCACTACGCTATTGATCACCATGCTTCAGTACTTTGTCCACCTCGTACGTCCCAGAGGGATTAAATACTAAGTGGTGGGTAAGGTGTACGAGGATGATTAATTATAGATGTATCTATGCACGTAGGAACAAGCGAGCGTAAAAGACCAAGCATAAATTCATAAACCTTGGCGTTTCAAAGTTGGCACATTCAATCTGTGAGGCAGTATTTTTTAGACAAACGAAGCAAAACACAAAGAATAACGCTAATTTGAAATAATGGAACAGTTGAATCTCATCAATCGGGATTTTTGCCGTTTCTAAGAAATTTAAACTATATCAGTTCCGTCAGAAGTTTCTGCGGGATTTCTCGAAAACAACTGAACGGAATTCGATGAATTTTTGATATGTTGTAAAAAAAAACAGTAGCCTCGACAGGTGTACAGAGCCCTTTTTTTTGATTTTTTTTCGCCCAGCAAGAATATTATAATGCTGAACGAGAGCGCTTTTTCCGAGTTTCTTCAAGCTCAAATAATGTTGATCTCGAGTAAAAAATCAAAAAAAAAAAAAAACGAAAAGAAAGAAAAAAGGGCTCTGTACACCAGTCGGAAGTACTGTTTTCTACAACATATCAAAAATTCATCGAATTCCGTTCAGTATCGAGTCTTTTCGAATGAATTCAACTCCGTTCCGCTGCTTCAAATCAACATTATTCTTTGAAATGCGCTCGATTATTTTTCATTTGCGTCCTGAAAACGAGAGAACTCTCTGCCTTTGACAAAAAATGGATGCAATGAAAAAAAAAAAAAAAAAAAAAAAAAAAAAAAAAAATGCGAATCGCAAAGTTGCACCTCGAAGTAGAAGATGGGTGCGAATAACCAAGAAAAATGAGACACGACTGTGCGATGTTTATCTTGTAATTTGTGCAGTGACGATGCGCGCGCGAAGCGTGTTGAAGATGCGATATCATTGATACCAACAAGTAGTGAAGTACCCTTTAACACGGAGATTGAGATGTGTGAAATACGAAAGTAAGCATCGGGTAGAGATTGAAACGTATTAGAAGGGAGAAGGGAGAAGGGAGAAGGGAGAAGGGAGAAGTGAGAAAAGAGAAATGAGGAAAAACTAAATAAACACAAATGGAATGAAGAAAAAGAGGAAAAGTTACGATGCACAGTACAAAATACGGAAGCTGATAGATATCAGTGCGTTTGGTGTAGGTACTTTACTTACTTGCGGTGTCGCGTGTTCCGCTGATATTTTGCGCCGAATGAATGGAGATGAACGCGAACAAAGGTTGGACGGTCAGAGTACCAAGCCTTGCCGAGCTTAGCTAAGCCAAGCAACATTGGCACTACGAATCTCTAACTGACAGTCTTTTAATGGCCTACAACAATATGCGAGTAGGTAGTAAGTAGGTAACGTACGAACATGGACTCGTTTACACGTATCGTGGTCTAAGTATGTAAACGTACGTCTTCGTGCCTACATATTGGATTATACGAGGCACATACGTAGATTCGGTAGATTCGGTCACACAATATACACGTAGACGGTTACCAGCGGACACGGATATTATCTATTTTACCTGCACGTAGTGTAGGAGAGACTCAGGCTAACAAACTCCGATGCTCTGTTTACAGTTTTACGCGACGAATTTCGAATGGAACCGAAAAATAAAAGAGCCATCCAAGGTGAGACTACGTTGTTGGAATGCGCACCGCCGAAAGGTCATCCCGAACCGTTGGTTAGCTGGAGGAAAAACGGTCAGATTTTGGATTTGGAATCGAATAAAAGGTAGGCAGTTGTATATGTATCGTAACTTCACTTCGACAATTCCAACTTTCCATTGCGAGTATGCAGATTGGGCTACGATACATATCTGGTTACCTACCAATAATTATGTCTGATACCTATAATGTCTTGCCCAAGTGCTGGCTGTAACTAACTTAACGTTGGTAGGCACAGGCAGTTAGGCACTCGTATAACCTACCAGCTACGCTGCGACCAAACCATTTCGTTCGCTTATGGCTACGTTGAACAGTTATTAATGCCAAAAAGTGCAGATGTGCTGTGGCATGTATTAGGAAAACACGAGCAGGCGAGTCTTAAGCATCGAGCGCCTTTTTCGCCTTCCCTTGTTTAGGCCTAAGTATTAGGTAGTGCAATTCAATCGAAGGTTTGGTAAGAACCGAATTAAAATGCATTTTCGATCGAGCAATCTATTGCGATGTAGTGTTCGGTACAGTGTACGTATTCGTACGCGATATACGTAAACGGTAGAGGTATCTGCTAAATGGTTTTATTTCATACCTTATACTTGTACGCCGAAACAAATGAAAGCCGCGAGTGACATGGCTCATAGCGAGCAGCGCGATGACTTGAACCATAGTATTTGTAATCTTGAGCCTTTTGTTGTTGTTGTTGTTGTTTTTGATTTCTACTTTGCTGATTGGATTATTTTGCGTTGACGACAGGTATCGTTTGGTGGATGGAACAAATTTAGCTATTCAAGATGTACGAAGAATAGACGAAGGACGTTACCAATGCGTGGCTAGTAACATTGTTGGTACGCGCGAATCAGCCGTAGCTGTATTGACCGTTTATGGTAAGTAAAAGATTAACATAGCGGTGAACGGATGCTGCACTTACCCATTACTCGTACGTACGTGCCTAAAAGCGTTGCCGGCTGCAAACTCAAAATTTCGAAACGATGTATTGTCAGTCCTTCGTCGTGAGGAGAAAGAGCGAAATATATACGACAAACAAAAAACAAGCTAGAAAAACTAAAAGCGCGTAAAAACAGTCTCAATTGGATGCGCACGCGCATGCGTGTACGTGTGTCTGAATTTGTTACTGTCTACGTACCCGCCACAATTCATTTCGAAAAAGCGAAAAAAAAAATAACTGAAAAGCTCTTTCAGGGAATGCAAACCTTGGAATTATGGTTAGCTAGTGCTTCTGGACTTCATCCATCTGCTTAGTACTGGAGCACAATAAATACGTATTTTGCCAGAGTTTAGATAGAATTCGCCACACCAGTCTACGTACTAGAATACGTGTTAAAAAAAAATTAAGCTCCTTTTCTTTGGAGGATGATGCATACTCGCCTCTGTGTACTTGGAAGGGTAGGGGACAAAACACTACTGTAAATTCGGCCCTGGTTGCGTGGGCGCGAACAGTACCGAAGTTGGCAGGTAAGCTGGCAGATCGATTGGTTGGCAGCGTGTAGCCGAGTTGCCATTTGTGGCATTTGCCAGCGTGTAGGTATTAAATTTTTGAGCGCGTTTGTTTGGTTGTTTGCACACGCAGTAAAACCTTACGTTATCCGAGGTCCTCAGGACACGACGGTGATGACTGGCAGTAGCGTGATTCTAGACTGCGAGGTCGGCGGAGATCCTTTGCCAGATGTATTGTGGAGGCGAACGTCGGACGGCGGCAACATGCCGTTAAGCAGGATTAAAGTGCTGGAAGATCGAGGATTGAAGATCGATCGAGTTTCGGCCTTAGACGAAGGCGTGTACACCTGCGAAGCTGACAATTTAGCTGGTGCGCTATCCGCCTCGGCCAGGCTGACCGTACATTGTAAGTAACCACCAGCATATAGGTACTATTTATGTATGTTTCATGTCGCGTTCAATGTTCATGGCATGGCGTACGTGTATTACTCGTAGATTAGACCTAGTATACACTTTAGGTACTGTATCGCATAATTATCTGCTTGTCTTGTATGCGCGATATGCATTGCACAGTTATGCTACATTACGTACCTACTATTACAAAAAACTGTACATGCACGTATGTGACTTCTCAGCTGTGCCTGTGATAACCTACCGTCCGAAGGATGCCATCATCGACCAACATGGCCGAATTGCATTCATCTGCGAAGCTGAAGGTAATCCTCAGCCTCTACTGTTTTGGTACATAGAACCGAATCCGAATCGCACGCTTTTGTTTGCCGGCGAACAAGACGATAACTTTAAGGCGGCAACCAATCGAAAAGGCCAGATCACATTAACCGCAGCGCAGGTACATAATTCCATTCAGGCCTACACACGCCGTACGTGTGTCGTGTACTTACAACGTACTACATACCTTGTGCATAGTACATATATGAATGTGTGTATGCATTATACACACATTCATATATGTAGGTACGTACTATGCACAAGGTTTGTAGATGTAGCTTGCTCACCCCACGTCGCTGTCTACGAGAGCAGCAGCGTATGATTAGCCACGCTGTACCATTTGGGCCCATTGTTTGTGTGATTTGTACATCAATTCAGCTGCTGTAACAGCTATCAAGTATAAGTGAGGTACTCATTGTCCGTTACTTGTGCCCTTTTGCAGGATTGGAACGGAAATTTTTCAACTTTGGCCGCAACGGCGGTGGTATGTTGCGCCGTGAATGCGGTCGGCTCGGACGTGTGGCGAGCTCAGCTATCTGTGAAACTGGTCGACGAGCATCCTCCGCCGGTTATCGTTCACGGACCCACGAACCAAACCTTACCTCTGAAATCGATCGCCGTTCTACCGTGCAAAGCTATCGGATCGCCCACTCCGCTAGTGCGTTGGTATAAAAATGGTCAACAATTGCGAACGAATCATCGAATCGACCTTTCGGAGCACGGAACGTTGCAAATTAAAGGTAAGACCGCGACGACGATGGCCACTCCCGACGTACCTACCCACTACCAAATGTACTATCTGGCTACCGAGTACCTACCGGCAAACGTTATAGGTACATCGTACTTACCTATATTTACCTGCCTCGCTTTCTCCTCATCCTCTTCTTTCTGTCACCTCCTACGATACCAAGTTTTTCTCGTATATACCCGAATATCGCGGGTACAAATAACTAGCCATTTTCCGAACCCCATTCATATTTTTTTTGAAAAAAGGTCCGGAATATTGTAAAAATAGATGAAAAATATCGTAACCGCTTTGCTAAACGTCTCGCGTTTTTCTCGCAAAAATAAAAAATTCCAAGTTGAAGCTTGGAGAAAAGTCTAGTACCTTCTTTCCACTGAAAATCGTACGTCAAGTACCTGCCCATCAATTCTAAGTTCAAATATGTCAACGTTGGTGCCATCGTTTGTTTCGTTATGCTGGCGGCTTAGCTGGCCTTCCGTCTTCAATGCCAATAAACCAGTACATCGCTGGTACGTCTATGATGTGTAGATCTCGAACGAAGCGACAACGGAGTTTACCTATGCGTGGCGTGTTCGCGAAATGGCCGAGCCGTCTGGAGCGCTAATTTACGATTGGAATCGCCCACAAATCCGAATATAGGATTTTTTCGATCGCCCGAACCATCAACGTATCCGGGAGCGCCGAGCAAGCCGATCGTGGTGAACAGAACTGCCGCAGGTGTTACCGTCGCGTGGAGCAGAAATAATAAAATCGGCTCGTCGTCGTTGCTGGGCTATCAGGTAAGCGGACGAATAGCGTGGCCGGAATGCGGTGCAGCTCTGCAAGTCTGCAGTATGACTTTGTGGTCGTTTTGCAGGTGGAAGTATTCGCGCGTGATGGCTTCGTATCGACCAGCAATAGCAGTAGTTGCAGTAACCAAACGGCCTGGGTTACGTTGGCGAGCAGAATTTTCGCAACGTCGTTCACACTGCATCGCTTGGAAAATGGTAAAATATATACGTTCGCGGTCCGGGCCGAGAACTCTCACGGCTTATCAGCGCCCAGCCCGTTATCGGAGCCGGTGGCGGTGTACGCGAAAGCGTTACTAGCGCCGCCATCGTTGTCCTCATCTCAAAATGCACTCGAACTTGCGACGCTCGAAGATCGACAAATGCGCGAAGCGAAGACGTTGCTGCAAGCTACTAATTCGGCCGAGTTGGTCGATATCCAGCCCATCAATTCTACTTCGGTGAAGCTCTCTTGGGAGGTATGACTCTCGACTATCGCAAGATTTACGCATAGCCTGGAAACATAGTACACGACGTACGACTGACACGCGTACGCAACATCTTTACCTATCCTTCCACTCCTCCCTCCCCCCCGCAGGCCTGCCTACATAGATTTTATACCTATGCACAGCGTATTGCGTCGCGATACGTCGCCATAATAAATTTTCGATTATTGCAGTGCCCCTCCCCCCTCCTCTCCCCCCCTCACACACACACACACACGTGTGGGTAAGAGGTACTGATTTTGAAACAGCCATCATCCCTCCACTCGCCGTTCTTCCTTTTGCGATTACGATTTTCTGTCGTTCTAACGTTACGCCTGTACCCCGTGCGTCATTTTACATTATTGTATTTTAAATACCTAACAACCGCTCGCTGGTAGAGATTGTTGCTGTAAATTCGCAATCTGTGAGCAGTTACAAATGAATTTCAAACTTTAAAACGATGTGAAAACGATTACGAAGGCATCAGTTGAATAGTATATTTCAGAATACCTAACGCATCACGAGATGAAAAAAGAATATTGAATAATTGAAAATTATCCGTGTTGTAAGCACGAAACCAGAATAAGGCCAACACGTGCAGGCGAAGAACCAAGCAAATTGCCAGGTTTTCGTTCTGTAATACAGCTCATCTTTGAACACGATTATCTCGTGATATCCTACTCCGAATGATCTACCAGAATGTACAATTGCCTAATGACTTACTCGTTTTAGCTCTCCCCTGTACAGCAGCAAATCTTCGGACGACGTGATTTCATGGCGCAATACTAATAATGCCAAAAATTCGAATATGGTACGATATTCTATTTAGAATTATCTACCAGAATAAGTGACTTACTTACCTACCTGCTTCTTTCCCACCCCTTCCCCCAAAATGATAAACAACTTGGAGAAAATGTAATCGTGCTTGGATGAAAAATTGGAAAATTTTTGAAAATTATTTCAAGTTTTGGGGAAAAAACTTTAGATTATGTCTGTTTGCCCCTGCGTTGATTAGGATAGATGAAACATTACACACGCATACGAGCAACTTCAGTTGCTCAGAAGCATTATCGAAGCGAAACATCCTGCACCTACTACCATATGCGGACGTGCGCGTGCCCTGCCTGCGCCTACCATTTTGCCATACGTAGATAACGAAGTTCTCTTACTGTTCAATAGGTATTCAATTCGGACGTAGTAGAAGGATTCTGCGTATTCTCCCGACGCCTGGAAGATTTTTCGTCATCAGACACCAACGTATTAATAATTTCGAATGTGCGTAAAGTTACCGGTCTCATCGTCACCAATTTGCGAGCGTTCACTAAATACGCGTTCTTTCTAATGCCGTTCTACAAGAGTATAGACGGACGTCCGTCTAATTTAAAAATAGTAGAAACATTGCAGGATGGTGAGTTATTACTTCCAGCTATGACGCAATTTTCTATTTGATGTCGACGCTGTTTAGGTAGGCCTACTTCGCGTAAGTGGTGGGCGCTGGCGGCGATAGTCGGCAAACTCGATGCAGGTCTACCTTCTGGTACTTGATATGTGCCTAGCAGCTGAACATACGTGTGAATGAGTACATTTCACGGCGTCCAAAACCTAAATAGGCGTTGATCCCAAATTTACAAAATTTTCCGCCACTTCCCGCTCCAGGCGTGTGTAAAATACGAAATCAAGTTGAACTACCCCTACTGAAGCAGCGACGCGAGCACATTACATTGGCTGACTCATTATTAGTTTTTCGACAATAGGTACCTACCTACCAACCTACCTACCTACCGTATTTATCAGTGTAAAGACGTCGAATGTTAACTTCGATAAAACGATCTGAACGAAATAGGTAAGAAAAAAAGCTTCGCGTTGCGATTCCTTTGTGATCACGGTTTCCAGTTTCCGAGTTTGGGAATAATTATGCAGCTTTTTAGTTTTTAAACGTAAAATCGAGGTACGGCGTTACCTGTTGATTTTTCAGAGGATACACTTTTCGAAATCCGCATTCCTTTCTGCGGAAATAGATCGACGTTGCCTCACTTTTCACTGTTCGCTGTAACTTTGGATTTGGGGTTGAAAAGTGGGGTTCTTGAATCTAAATTACCGTCTCGCATCGCGTAGGAGTTTAATTTAATCTTTCTATTTTCTATCGATTGACGGAACGCAGCTTAATTTTCTCGTGTTTCTGACCCCCTCCACCCTCCCTCTCTACCGCAGTTTACAATTTGGATAGATGCCGATTTGGACTGCCGGTCTTTCAAATTTTTATATCGCAAATCCTTCCTCAAATCGGTCTTATTGAACAAATTTGAGCGTTTTTGGTCGGCATCGAACCTAGTAACATAAGTGTTTCGGCTCGATAAGTAAAGAAAAGAAACAGATTTGATCGGCACGGCGGCCGTATCCGTTTTCAGCCGTATGGTATCTTTCGAAAAACCTGGTCATAATTGAAGGGAATCTCCCGATGAAGAAGTTCATTTTGAATACTTACCTAAATTGCGTGAAATCGGGCTACTTAGGTGGTATATATGTATATATACAGTCATACTTGTATCAATCCGAGATCAGTCGTATACACAGTTATTCTGATATCATTTGTAACATCTCCGCGGATCATGAGTATGACTTATTCGATGATTGTACCCGACAATTTTTGGTATTTTGGAACTTGATTAAGAAGTACTACAAGAAGGGTCACCTAGGTACCCAGCTTAATTATTCATACTCGTGTATCACATTTTTGTGATATACGAGATTATAAATTTTAAGTAAAAATTGAGATCGGCGCTTGATCGGATATACAATACGTGTTTTATGGGCAAACCGAGATCGCGCTGAAACTTCGCACACAAGTTCAGTAAGTACTGGTTATTAACGTCGTGCGCTATGTAAAACAAACCGAAATCACGGAAAATGATCTCACGATCTCGGAATATGGGTGTATCGTATAAAAATGATCTCGGTATATGCGCAAATACACTACGTACCTCTACCTACATACATCAGAAGGTCTACCCGTATATATGCCAGAAGCGCCTACTACCAGTACTACCTAACTGTCCACTGCCCGGTGCTAAGCGCCACATGCTAACTTAGCACCTGAGTTTTTCTCATTTTTCATCGGTTTGGTTTACATTTTTTGCATCGCATTCAAGTTCCTTCGGAGCCGCCTCAACAAATGGAAGCGGTGTTGTTAAATACCAGCGCCGTATATCTGAAGTGGACCCCGCCGCCAACGAGAGCGCAGAACGGCATTATAAAGGCGTATCAGGTAAAAATGATTAACGAACATTCGAGCTTCGAGCTCGACTGACGAATAGCGATTATTCAAATTCAAATTTTTATCTCTCTGCTTTATTTTTCTTTCTCTTCTTTTATTTCTGCCGACGTCGCAACCAGGTTATCGTGAAAGACGACAACAATTCCATACTGAGCAACGTAACAGTTAATGCATCCGCACCGTCTCTATTGTTGACAAATTTAACCACTCGCATGAGTTACAGTGTGTCAGTTGCTGCTGCTACATCCGTTGGTCTTGGACCATTTACGTTTCCAGCCATTTTAAGATTGGATCCAACTACCATGCTATTCAGTCAATGGAATCACAAGTTAGTCAACTCAAGCTTGTACCTTTAATACGCGTGTGTACGGGTATCTACCTACTTCGAACCCGTGTGCAAGGAGGGTTTGAGAGTTGAAACCCCTACCGTGGACAAAAAAAAAATATAATTTTTCTTAGAAAATTGGACTATTAAATCTAAAAAACTGCATAAATTACTCGGATATTCTGGAAATGCAGTTTTTGATGATTAAAAATACAATTTTTTCTGAAATTTTCGCCCTCGCTTCGCTCGGCTACGTGTATTTTTTTCGCACTTTATCATTTTTTAAAATTTGTGGGTACTGAAAATTGAAATTCAGCTCTCAAACCCTCCCCTACTGGACCAATCCTGCGCGCAGGTCTGATCTACCTGTGCGTACTTATTTAGTTACTCACTCGTATGCCTACTCTCTTAACACCCGTGTACAGCTGTACACGAGTTGAAAAGACTGTCGCGTGAACCATACCTAGTAAATACTTGCACGAGTACGGCTAGTACCAGCACTCGTTATCGTTAAAAGACGTCAGCGACGAGCAATGAGTTCATTCGTTGCCGGGAACTCGCTAGTCGCATTCGTACTCGTTTTCATCACATCAGTAGCCAAGTTGAAGTACCCAAACTGTTTTCTACTTGCACTTCCAACAAATAACTCGGCGAGTTCCCACACACTACCACGCTAAGAATACAGATTAAACTACAGACTCGCGCATACTGGAGTAATTTCAACATTTCAAGTCACCAGTGCAAGTCTGTCGGCATTACCTCAATAATTTTAAAAAACTTTATTTCTGAAATAAATATATAAAATACTTTATTTATGGGAGCGTTCCGCTTAGCTTGACGTTCCAAACTTGAAGCTGTCGGTATTTTAAACACAGATTTCTGCATATTTGAAGGGAGGAAAGGCACGTTGTATATTAAGCTAAAAAGAAGAAAAAAAAAGAATTTTACAAAGTTTTTATACATACATTTTTTTTGAAAACAGTGAATAATTTAAAACATAAAGCTAATTAACTAAGTACCTAAACTAAAATTTGTCTAAATTTAAACAAACTTGAAATTCAGAAGGAAGGAAATTTTACCTAGGGGTAGGGAGGGTGGATGTACCGGCCCATGACACCAAAAAAATCAGTCCGGACCTTTGGGTTGATTTTCCAAGTTGGAATCTTCGTCCTTCACCATCGTATCACCTTCCCAGATACACTGGTAATTGAGTGCGCGTGCATCGGTAGGTCGGTCGGTAGGTAGGTAGGTAGGTAGGTTGGTTGGTAAATTTCTACGTGTACCTTCCCTATCGAAAAGTAACAGTCGTCACTACTGTACTACTGCTAACAAAGTACGCCGTTCTTCACAGTCCTGTGCTTTCTTCGCTGCCACAGTGACTGATCCCATTCCGTTTTTATTGAATCGGCCCATCTGGTAGGAGATCTTCCTCTCCCTCTTAAATCGGGTACCTTGCCGATGAGAATGTCCTTTTCTAAATTTTCCTCGTTCCTTCTGACCAAGTGTCTGAAATATCCCATGATGTGCTTCTCGCATAGAACACTCAGCCTTACTGGCTCCTCCACTTTTTCTATGATTAACTTTATTGTCCTTCGCGATGTCCACGGGATCTTCAATATTCTTCTCCACACCCACCTCTCAAAGGAGTTATCTATTGTTCTTTTTTCATCTGCTTTGAATGGTCGTGTTTCTCTGCCGTGTACAAAGAAACAGGAAACACAAGGGTTCTGATCAGCCTCTTCCGTGTCTCCTTGGATATCTTCCAGTTACATATGACATTCCGCAGTCTGGTGATCGCTGAGTTTCCCAGTGCGATTCAATCCTGTACTTGTATCTGTCTATATTTAATTCCGCACTTCAGTTTACCAGCACAGATTTGCTGAAATTCTTTTTTAGAAAAGCAAATATGTGTAGTCCGAGTGAAGAGAGGTCGAAAATTATACAAAATTTTTAGGATATGGGGTCAGAAAATGAGCATTTTTACGTATTTCTAAGCTCTAAATTCTGAATTTTACTGTTTTTTCAAGTGTTAAAATGAAATTTTACGTGAAAAAAACTCGCTCTGCGGTAGGATGTCTCCAAAACTACCACCAGTTTTCTTTTCCTATTATCTAATCCTGCCTGATGTAGCCGATTGTATTCACAAATCTATTACTTTGTACGTAATATCGTACTCTCGCACGTGTATTAATTCTATACCTACCTCAGTACAGTTGGTTAGGAGTAGAAAAAATTTGTAAAACGTGGCCAGTCGTGCCATTCCTTTTCAGCACCACCATTCTGGTTTCTGGTAGGCGCTGAATCGCGTTAATTTTATTCATTATTCGAGTTTCCGTGTTTTAGAAATGGTCTATTGGAAGCGGATGGCTCGAATATCAAAGAACGAGGAGGAGAAAAAGAAGGAGAAGAAGAAGAAGAAGAAGAAGAAGAAGAAGAGGATGTACTGTCGAAAATATGGTTTTGCGTGATTGTATCGAGCGTTGCGTTGGCAATGGTGTTGGTATTCGTGACCATATTCTTCTTAACTAAAAGACTGTTGCTGTCGAAAGAATCCAACTTTTTTGGTAGGTGTGGTGACGGCACTATTACTAATGAGGGAAGCAGCAGAACTGCACTTCACAGATTTGAATGATATGTTATAGAACGAGTAGTTTTTGGGGCGCATAGTAAAATATCAAAATGCTAGATGCCCCCTTTGATTGCGAGTCCAGGCCTACGCGATGTAAATTTTGACTAGCGTTTTTATATTTTGCTACGCGTCCCACGAACTGCTCGTTGGGTAACATTTCATTCAAATTTGTGTGGGGCAGTTGTGGTGCTTCCCTTGTGCGGTTTGTTGCGCAATACGCGACAGTAACAGTTTCCATAAATACACACCTAAAGCTGATCAATCTTACGTTTACCTGTCGTTTCGTTTTTTGTTTACTTTTCAGAGACTCGTTCTAACGGCGCGATTCTCGGAACACCGCTAAGTTTAAAGACGACCGTCGGTCTACCTCGACGAATGTCCGCTTCGTTTTTACCGCATCTGAATGCGCAAAAAGACGAAGGCAACGGCGACAGCGCCGATGACGTCGACGTCAACTGCGACCCTTCGTTCTGGATCGACAAAACGAAAGCCGAAAATTCTATCAACGAGTCGTGGTAAGGCGCCGGCTGCAGCGCCGGAACCCATGGCATTCGTATTTTCGTGAACGCAGTTTCAGATAACCCGTAACGACCAACAACTACCAATATTATTTTCGCTGTTGCAGCTCGTGGAGGCAGTCCGAGTACAGCGTTGATGTCGGCTCCGAACAACCGGACTCGACCAGTCAGTGTGCCGACTATGCCGAAGTAACGGTTACGGCGTACGGTGTTGGACGTACGTTCCGCACGTTTGGTGAAAAATCTGACACGCAAGACGAACGTGAACCGCTGTCTCCGACACCATACGCTACCACCACACTGCTCCCATTGCAGCCAGCAGATTGGAGCCATGTCGCCGCCGCGCGTCAACAGGTTCGCATACCGTACGCGTCCTCTTCGTGTTGTTACAGAACACCGCCGTCGGTGTCGAACGACAGCACTGCCAATGACTATCGTTCCGAGACCTATTATTTCGTTGATCAAGACTACGTCAACTTCAACGGTGAGCGTTAACTTGCAAAAATACAATACCTAACTACTTGTCATCTATAATACCAACACATAGACCTACACGAATCTATCTATTCTTATACATCCACACATCGTACCTAACTAATAGCTGGAGCTACCTACATACACTCAGCATAGCGCTGCCCTGTTCATCTTATACATGTTTTGTACTAGCGAATTTAGCGAATTTCCGAGTAAAAATTCATTTTTTTCATAAGAAAACGGTAATTTCAAGACGTTTCATTATAAAATTACGTATAAATTGATAAGTGCTTTTATCGAGCGGCGAGTGACTTCTTTCGAGCAGTAGACATGCCAAACAAGGCGTGTAAAATGAATTTTGTGTTAGGGCCCCTCCAACTCTGGATAAAGATCGTATGTGTAATCTGCGCACGTAATAACGTGTATGTGGGTGACCGGGGCAGCGCAGTTCACTTTTTGGGAAATGAGTTGTAACTTCAACTACAGACTAGTTAGAGATGCGCGGTTTATTTTATTCAAATGCACCAACTTTTAGCTAAATTTTTTTTTTTTTTTTTTTTTTTTTTTTCAAATGCCCCAATTTTTTGCTAAATTTTTTTTTTTTTTTTTTTTTTTTTTAGAATTTGTGAACGATTTATAAGGCTTCTAGTTTTGAGTTTAAAAATATGCAAAACTGTCCCCTTTATCCCGGATGCTAGGATAGAGCGGAACACTTTGAAAATTATCAACAGATGGGCTGGTGATTCATTTCTTTGTAATACAAAACAAACATGTAAAAGTCCGGGCTTTTAAAAAATATTTTCATCATATTCGGTGCAGCTGGAATACACCCCCTGACAGTAATATTTTTTTTAAAATTGAAGATGACTGCCGCAACTTATCAATGTATAATGAATTTTTATACGTCCTGGATGGAGATGTTCTGATCGAGAAAAGATAATGAATTAGTGTTCTACCTTACCTCATTCGCGTTTTTAGTTACTTAAAGCATAATACGTTCATGAAGCGTAGAGGTGTGCGCCGATGAGAAAAAAGGCGGCGGCGGCTCGAGACACAGTACCATCAGTGACCCGGGGCGCACGGCTTTCAGTTGATACCGTCGGCGGCTCAGCCGGCCTTTTCCATTGATTTTCAATACAAAAATACGCAAAAATTTTACATTTTAAAACCGCGTTAAAAATGTCTCGAGTCTTATGGTACAAAATTTAGTAAGAAAGAAGAAGCTCTCAGACAAGACTATCAACCAAAGAATAAACTCAAAATACGCTCAAAATGATGCAGGCATGTGATTCAAATTTGAGAGAAAAGACAATCAGCTGAGCCGATTAAATTTTTCGGCGGAGGCAGCGCAAAAAATTCCAAACTTTTGGCGGCGGCGGCGCACACCTCTAATGAAGGATTACATTTTAATTAAAAACTATGTAGGTACTTGCTTTATTCGGCGTAAAATTCTTCATTTAATGATATGAAATTTGTTACAGCAACATAAAATGTAGAAATATTGTTTTTTGCTAAAAAAAAAAAAAAACAAAAACAAAAACCATGAGAATGTAGGTTTTATACCTCTAAAACAACAAGCAGTAGTCGCCTTTTTCAGTTATAACTTTTCTCTGTCGGGGTAAATGAAAATTTCAGTTGGAATGAATGTCAAAAAGAATGAAATTATCTATCCGATGGTATATTTACTTTTGTATTTTACTTTATTGAGCGCTGGTAAACAGGAAAACAATGTAAACACCGTATGTGATATCTTCAGTTTTTTGAAAATTACTAGGGTAAAAATATTTGGAATCATAAAAAACTTTATACCTATTGTTGGAAAATTCAGGAAAAATGTTACATTTCGTTCATTGAATTTTGAAATAACGAAGTGCAAAGTATTGATTCAAATATATTTCAAAAATTATTATTTCTCATTCAGTACTTTCAATAAACCTAATGTAGAATTTTTCATGCTATCTCTAACGATATATACTGAGCTTTTTACAATTCAAATTAATTTTACTCTTGTAATTTTCAAAAAACGAAAGATATCACAAAACGTTTTTACATTTTTTCTATGTTTACCATCTAATAGATAATTTCATTCTCTTTAACAATTATTTCAACCAAAATTCTCATTTATCCCTTCAGAAAAAAGTTATCTACAAAAAAATACACTAAGATACAAAATACCAGTTCATTACATTTTAATGTGGGCCTGATATCAGTGCTGCGAGCTCAAACGATTTTGGCCAGGAACAATAGAGTAGGTTGTGCCAAGTATCAACTTGTTGGTGTACATTGGCTTCCCCTTTATCTCAGCAGACGTGACAGAAATTTGAAAAATCTCAGCACTGAATATTCAGCTCATGTAAACAGCTTTGTATAAAAGTGAATATTGGATTTGACTTGTTTTTACCCTATTCCCTTCCCTTCCATTAACCTATTTCACTCACATGTCTGCACAGTTTCCATCCATCAAGCTGGGCAGAAGTACAATGAAAGGGTTCAGAAAAATAATTTACTTTTTCTATTGCAATTTTTCAAAAAAAGTACTAAAACTACATTTTTATAACTATTTCAGGAGCATGTTGTCGAAAGCGTTCGCGAGCTACTTTTAAAAAAATTCTAGCCCTCTTTGGTGGCCTCTCCTAAAATTTCCTTTTTCAAAACAAGATCTACGTTTACCTTAGATTCAAAATCAAAACCACCCCAAAACGTTAATTTTTCTTCATGAAACTTCGAATAACGTTGTTTTTGACACATGAGTCTTGAATAAGCAATTTTTTCAAAAATTTCGTCTTCGCTTCGCTTAGGTATTATTTTATACTGCCCTAATGCCCACCTTTATCACTTCCAGACTTTTTGGACCTCGTACCCCATGAAAAATTCCTCTGTAGAAACTAAGTTGAACTAACTACGTAAAATATATTTCATGTGCCAAAATCTACTCCTGGAATAGGAAAAATGCGATAAAAACGCTTTGAGGACTTAGCAAAGAATGTCTCCAAACAGTAAAATGTCCTCAAAGCTTCAGTGAGTGCTTTAAGTAACGTCCTCAATAAGTATATTTCACACATTCACACTCGTACTTATGTGTACAAGTGATGTAGATTTGTGCAATCAGCTGTGTGTATAACAAGACTCTGCTATGCTACGGTATATGCAGGCTACATGTAGGACTTCAGTATTTTTCTGTTTCATCACACTTTTACAGTTAAGTGAATGGCAATAAGGTACGTACGTCTCTTCAAGCTAGTGGGTCTATGTATCATGGTACATAGTACTCACGTTTCATATTCTATTCTATATATGGCACTGTTGCACTGTATTGTACGTCGAGGGCTATAGCGGCATTGCTGCTGTCCTGATCCAGTTCCAGCTACAGTCCATTTATTCGCTATCGCATTTTGTGTTGTATTCAAGCAGGAAGTATCAGAGGAACACCGTCGTCTGCCATCGTATTGAACGCTTGCAGTCGTAAAACCATGTCCGATATCGGACGTACGCATAATCAGAGTCCACCTTTACCATCGAATCCTCCACCCAGTCGTATGCCTCGCAAACACATTGAACGTGCGAGGGATTATCACATCAATGTAAGTGACGCATTACACTTATACTTACGTAGGTTACATAGGTACGGTAGGTATCTCGCTGTCTAGTGCTTTGCACCCAAGTGCTGGTACATCACTACACAATGCACCCTACAGTAGGTACCTGAAGGTACTTACAATTATATTAGACTGATACGTAGTACTTATCTAGTTACGTTAGGGTGTTTTTTACTTTGCGAAAGTAGGAATTTCAATACGGGTTCAGCCTAGTTTTTTTCCTTTTACCCTTAAAACACCTTTAAGCTGTATTTCGACCAAATCAAAGCACGTCAACTCATGCCGACTTGGCGACTTTGACTTGGCCTTTAATTCACGTATTTTAACAAAACTTCCAAGTAGTGTAAGTCTTTCCTTTTTTTTTTTTTTTTTTTTTTTTTTTTTTTTTTTTTTTTTTTTTTTTTTTTTTTTTATTCACAAAAAGTGAAGATACTATTTTGTATTTTGTAGAGCACACAATAAGCTGAACATAAAAAACATGTGATTAATTTTTTGCCTAAGACCAAAATTGTAGAAGTTATGAGAGATCAACGATTGACAAAAATATCCATGCTTCTGAAATAAGCGTGAGGGTGGATCAGAGAAGGAACAACTAATACCTCGATTTCGACCATTTCTATTGGTAATACTTACTTTGAGTGCACCACACAAAATTCGTGTACCTTACTTCAGCTATGTATGGTCTGTTCTCATTAAGAAGGCAACCTTTTAAAGTATCAAATTTCTGTTTACTGACCAACGGTATTTGTTTTTAAGAAACTCCTCTATCTAATGTAAAGATGCGTCCATAATACCTTCGCAATCATAGTTCTTTTTTAAATTCCAAGTTGGTAATACTTAAATTATTTGATTACCTATTAATCATGAGATTGAGGAAATAAATTATCCAATTTGATTAGTCAATGAAGATAATTCAAATTTTGTGCCCGTATCTGTTATGTTTTCTTCTCGTTTGTTATTGTATTTCATAAGGCACCTATGTAGAGGTATCTTGACTCTAGGTAGAACCAGTAAGAAAATTTCTATATAACAGATACTTTGGTTAGGAAAAAGGAATTTAACGCTTTAAGAGGTTGTCTTCTCATAGTAAATGTCTGAACAATCGACAAAAAGGACCAGCTCGTTCAATCAATAAATAAAACAACGTTTGTTTAAAAAAACGGCTTGCTATGTCCATTGTCTAAACAGAGGATTAAATTTATCGTAATTTTTTCTAATTTGTGATGGAAAAAAAAAGTCAAAAATTCAAAAATTTTATAATATTAACTGTCAACAATGACAGTTTTACCTATTTGGCCGTTAGCGGTGCCAAATTTTTGCTGCCTTTCACGCAACGATATACTCGGCATTTTTTTCGAACTTGGCCAGAATTTGAGAAAAAACAATCTGTGGGCAAAAGCTTCATGCCACAGTTATCATCTGAGTGGAAATTTATAAACAACTCAGGTTAAACCGTCACTATGGCTGTCAATATTTTGCGAGGGGGCAAAAATGGTGATTTCAAAATCTAATCACGAAGCTACCTGATTGGCTAATATCAAAACAACATGTGTATTATGCATACATAAATATATGTACCTATGCAACAACTTCAAAATAGCAAGTTTCAATAGCAAAGATCCAGAGAACTTTTGTTATTCTCATAATTTAGCGTATAGCGTTAGTGTTTTAAATGGCGTGGAAAAAATGTAGATTTTTTTATTTGTTACGACGTTTTTAAAAGGCTGTTTTTCTGTAATAATCTGCATATCAACATACAGCCTACTCTATTGCCATTATCAATTATCGTAGTTTTACCATTACTGGTATTAACCCAGTACCTATTGTACTTTGTAGATATTTGTATGTAAGTATTTGCTTTTCAGAGTACGAAATACGAATCAAACTTGTGCCGGGCAAATCACCGCGTTTACACCAGGTGTTACCGTACAGATTGCCAAGAAACGCACAGTTCTAAAAATCACTATCCGTCTTCATTTGCAACTAACCAGTGCGAATGCCCGATGAAGCACCGAGCCAGCGTTCGCGTTAGTGCTGATCGCAACACTGCTGCGAGCGCCAATAGTGTGGCGTGTGATGGTAGCAGCTCATCGGCGGGTAGTAGCAGTAGTCGGTCCAGCTGTTCCCAGTGCCATCAACCCATGTACCAAGATTCAGGAGTGAATAAAGAATGTTCTTCCAATATTTATAGGATTACTTCTTCATAAAAAAAAACCTCAATTCCGCAAAAAAAAAAATAAATAAAGACGCGTAATTCAATGCAGTACGAGTGGGTTATATCGGCACATACCTTCTCATGTACGGTAGGTACATGATATACCTACCATACAATACATGTGTATACGTATATATGTAGGTAGGTACATTGCGGCATAATGTGTGCATACACATACCATGTACGTAATCTACGTATACCTATAGTCCTATACATACCTATTACCTACCTAGTAACTTTTACATATGTATTTAACGCTATGTTTTATTTACGTTTATGTATGTAGTACATACTACAAATACAGGTGCCCTATGTACGTCGCGTTGTACGTTGGTATACAGTTAAATAAATATCCGGTTTTCCGAATCCGATTTTCAATTCGAATGATGACCGTTTGTTTATCCGGTTAGCTTCAGATTCGCAAGCTTTTATCATGAACGATTTTGCCTATTCAACATCACCGATTTGATGTTTTCATTTTTCGTTCTTCATATGAATCTTTTTCTTTCTTTCACCTGATTGGCTGGTGATGAAAACAACCAATCACAGAAATATTTTGATACTATTCGGTTTTTATTCGGTTAACTAGTTATTTTTTTATAACTCTACGATGCTACATTTCTTCTTCATTAATACCTCTTCTGCTGACTTTTGAGTTGGGTCATTTTTGAAAAAAAAAATGCGGTTTTCCATCATTTTCACTTCCTAAAAGGAGCAATGAGCTAAAAATGTGTAATTTTTAGGTCGCTGCGTCTCCCTATATCATTAACATCTTGATCCGGTATCATTTATAACCACCTAGCCGAGGGGTCAAAAAGTAATTTTTTGTGTTGAAAGGCAATCAACTGAAGTAAAAAGACTTTTGATGGGCGCTTTTTTGAAAGATGAAAAATGCAGATTCTTACGATCTGCAACTTTTCAACCCCCGGATATGTTGTTTTAGGGCCTGCCATACCCCTTTGAGTTAGGCTCATAAAATTTTGTATCGTCCATCTATCTTAGCTTGAGCTAAATAATGTCAGTTGCACAAGCCAAAACTCAACAAACTTTGCACAATATTTTGAATTCCCAAGATGAGACAATAACAACAGAAAAAAATAATTTTTCTCTGTGAATATGAATTTAAAATGAAATTTTAAAGATGAACAACAATTAATTTGGCAAATTTTGACGCCATTTCATGTTTGCTTGCAGCCGTATAATAATTTTAACAATTCAACTCTTGCTAAATACAGTAGCTTTTCAACTCAAAATCAACCGCTTACGTGAGTACGGTAAAAACTTGAGGTATGTTTTTTATTTTTCAATCCACCCTAGTCTACATACATGTGTAAATACATATCTATCTACACTTCCTGGGAGAATCTAGTCCGCTCAGCTTCGCCAAGGCCAACCGATGTTTCGAAAATATTTTTATTAAAATACTTTATACCCAATAAGAATGATGGTAGTACCCACTTAATAACAATGATAATAGATAAGAAAACGTCACGCTTTTGAAAGTACTCTTTGAATCGTATTCTTGTCATTTCCAGAAATACACAACGTACATAAGCTATACGTACATACGTCTATGCATGTATGTATAAATATTAGCCTAAAGATAGATTTAAATAGAATGAATAAGAGGCGTAATGGAAAAAATTTTCGATAAAATTTGAATTTCTCAGAAATTGGCTTTCTAGTTACTTTAATGCCGAGTGTGTGACAATAAAAAGATATTGTAGAAAGACTGTTTGGAAACTACAGAATTGCGTGGGTTTAATCAGCGCTTCATAGTACCAGTACTGTACCAGCGTCTCGTGTCTCGTGTTTTACAGTTCTACCAGCTTCAGATCTTTTTTCAAATTTCACTTAGGAAAATCAAGTTCATTTCAAATTGAACGTCCGCATACGCCCATAAGTATATGTACCCGTACCCGCCATGTACCTACCTACCTATCTACATATGCATTGAAATCTAAATATTGCTCCATCGCATCACAGGCCTACCTTGCCTAATAACGAAATGATGATCACTTTTGTAGCGGTGACATTATTGCAGCAGCGGCCATAATATTGACGACTAATCAGTAAGCATGTACTATGTACATTATTTTTATTTGTAAATCGACTATGTTATAGTTAACGTGTATACCTACCTTTGTTAAATCATAAAACTAATTTGAGAGACTGATTGAATTCGAATAAATTATTCTATATTTTTCATTAACGTCGATTTTATTTGTACAAATCGTGAACTTGCACTTCCTCTCCGTGTACTGCCTAGTATGTAGCTTTCAGTCAATGCGATGATTTAAGGATTCTGATACTGGTAATTATTGTTATCGTTGCAGACTGGCGCAATACCTAATTCTAAGTACATACACATTTGCATCAACATGTACCTGAATGAAATAAGAACAAGCAATCGTTCAAAAATAAAACCCATTTAATTATAAAAAATTTGTTTAAAAATGCAATTTACTAAAACTGATTCATTATTATTATTATGTGATCTGAAAAGATCCTTTGGAATAATAGATTTTAGATCATAGCTTTCATTACTTTCTTTTTGATTCAAAAACAAAGTTTTCTGACCTTGTTTTGTAACATTCTTATGAGCAATGA
>FIZR01023860.1:0-10794 GCA_900060175.1 Ferrisia virgata | reverse complement strand
TTTTTAAATTTTTTTGGTTACTAGTTTTTTTTTTTTTTTTTTTTTTTCTAATTTAATGTTATTTCTCAAATACTACGTTTTGCAGCTCTGTACTATATGTGAAATCAGTTAACTGTTAATAACTGTTCCTTTTGAATGGCAGATATGGTAGCATTGACTTGAGTAAGGAATAAGAAGGAAATCATTAAATGAGAATATTGGAATAAACCTAGTCCAGAAGTAATAAATACCCATTCAGATTTGTATAAACTTTGAAGCATGAATACTTCTTTTTCATTGAAAATCAATCCAAACTACATATAATTATGTAGCCTATGTCTAATATCACAGTAAGAATTTTTCATATGGAGAAGTTAACTCAAAGTGAGTCATGTCCATTTTTGCATACTTCAAAAAAAAATTCCAAGTAGTGAAATAACATCGAACAATGTTGTAATTAGTTCTCTTTTTTCTGTAAGAAATAATAACACGATTACTCGACATTTTTGTGCGAGAATTAGAGAATTTCTACGTTTGAAATCTTGCATGATAACATCATCGTAACTAAGTAACTGTGACCTTGAAAATCAGCACATCGTTTCAGTGGTATTCTTATCATGGGCATCATGAACGATGACCATGCATCATTTTTTCTTTTTTTTTGCAACGAACTCATGTGCAATTTCATCAGCGACAAAGTGGCCAACTGGCTATGCTGATGCTGTTATGCTATGAAAAAATTAATTTCCCCTCGAACACCCATAAAGAAGATATTTACGGTTTTAATTTTGCTCACATAGCAGTAAATTCGGGTGCATCGTGATCGTAACGTTTGGTTAGATTAATTTTTTGTCTGGTGTGCGGAATAGATAGATATCAATCTATAATCAATGATTCACTCGGATTATACGCTTCGATAGATTTTTCTCATAATTATGAGACGTCTATTTACACGCTCATACGACAAGAACGAGACATACACTTGTATTCGTATCCGTTGCGATTATTTCATTGGTACGCTTATCATTATAAATTACATCGATGTAAGTACTTACGCTACACACATTTCAAAATCGCTAAACTTATGATAAGCAGGCGATATTATAATGTCACACAGTACTCTAAGAGTCTAGATAGGATATACCTACGTACGTATGTAGGTAGATTTGTGCAACATCATGCAGATCACGTTGGTACTTTCTCGAGGAAAGAGTTATTGTTATAAAAATTTTCATCTTGGAAAAATATACTGTATGTGCAGATTAAAAGTAGCTTTCATCTGGTACCAGTATATATGGTCGTCTGGTCGGCTATTTAGGCACGTTCTTCGTAAGACTTGTACTAGTCTCTTGATGTACACAGCGCACACGAATCCTTTTGTTTTTATTCTCTTTATAGATTGTTTATTTTCATCGTTCAAGAAAAGTTATCACGTTTCTACGTTGTCTACATCGCGTCGGTCACCATTACTATACGCTATGGTCAACTCGAGAACACAACATACATTTAGGCAGGTAGGTATGTAGCTATGTACCTAGAGACCTACTCGACTATAAGCCAACTAACTTTATTCTTTATTATTTTGGTCTGCCCATTTTTTTTTTTTTTTTCATTTTCATTTATTTCTGGGTCATCATCGTACATGTGTAGTAGGAGGTAATTCGCTAAAGACACAGATGACAGAATGATTGAGATGTCATTTCGAGCGATGCTATATGTGCAATATATGTACCTGCAAATAAACTGCATTCTCGAAAGTGAAATTCCTTCATCGTGTTTCTGACATTTAAAAAAAAAAATGCTGCCCAATTTCGGAGTAATTACACCTTAGTTCCGTTTTATTACAAATTATCGAATTAGCTCGACGATTTAAATCAATTTTTATACAACGTAAAGTCGATAACGCCGACGATTGTCGTGATTAACGAGCGATCCAGTTGTCGATAATTATAACGGGTTTCCTAAATGGTTCGTGTAATTGCACGTTAATAATAGAATGATGATGATGATGATGATGGTAGAGTGGATAACCGATTCGGAGTACCTACTTCTGTAATGTATGTACTTTGTTTTTCATAAATAGAGACGATGCGATGTTACTTTTGCTCTTACTGGCAGAGCTGAGGTACCTGAATTTCAATGGTGAGCGAAGTGGGAAATTAGATAATTTTTCTTATACCTTCGCCTAGATTGGTACAATGTTATCGCATAAAGATATACCTACCAATACAATTGTGTTGTAATCGTACCCAGATAACAATACGTTGCTGTCTAGACATTTCCATAAGAATTGAAATCGTACGCGGTACGTATGTACGTAAGTAAAGGTACTTCTACTTATTGCTTACCTGTATCTCACTCAATGTACTTGTACAACTTCAACTGTACTAATTTCGAAAGGAGATTTATTTTTTACAATAGGCACGTGTAATAAAAAGAAAACCGCAATAGAAATGACGATTCAGACTATGTAAAGTAGGAGTGAAGAGGAGGTTTGATTTAGCACATTTGTAAGGATTTGTGAAGAGCGCTGCACAGGCAATTATAAAATTTCATACCCTACATTCATTAAAATATGATTTTTTTTGCTCCAAAGATCGATTTCTAATTATTCCATTTTCAAAAATTATTGATGAAAATCTGGTCAACTTTAAGGATAAATTTCAACAATTTTTTCAGCCTGATTTTCTATGTCAAATTGTCAATGAAAACCAAGCTATTATAATCTATTGATCAACGGGGGGAGCGGATGGGGAGATATTCAAAAAAATCTGTTTTGGGGCCCTAGAAGACCATTACGACCATTTTTGGTCATGTCAGAAATTAGTTCTATCTCCCCCCCCCCTCCCCTGAAACTATAAAATTATTTGTTCAGCTCAATGATGACCAATATCGATCAAATTTCGGGAATAGACTTCGATTGGCGGGTCATTTGATAGTCTGTAGTGGGGATGACATCGGGTCAAAATTAAGTTACGTCCAAATTTGAAGGAGGGAGTGATGAGGGGCTAAAATTGCCAAAATTGTTCTTTTTTGAATAAATCGATATACAATCCAAAGTTGAATAACATATCCAAAAATCAGCCTCCTAGATCAATTAGGAGAAAAGCTATAAAAGTTTTTTTCTTTTTTGAGCTTGAAAAAGGGCTATTCCTATCTCATGTTCCTTTCAGATTGCGCTAGGAGGATGAAATTTGGTATGCTGACTTTTGGGCGGTTCCAACTTTCCAGACCTATTGGGCCCTGTGCAGTCCATAAATGTGTTTTTTTGGTCGGTTTTTCATATTTTTTGATGAGTTTATTCCTTGCATAACTCCCCTCCAAATTAATTTGATCTGCAGATTTAACAAGGGTCCTGCATGTGCCTTTCGGTGACTTCGACTTTTCAGCCTTATTGCACCCCCTCGCAGCCCCTATTCAAAAATATAAATTTGTAATCAATGGAAGTATCTTTGTTCGCTAATCATGTGGCAAGTAGGTCAGAGGAATTTTCAAATATAAATTCCAAATTTTGTATAGAATTACATGGCTTCTGATTCAGTATCTTATACTTGGATAGTACCTGCTTTGTTTTGACCTATATTCCTGCTTGTGTATTTTTTAAAACTCCCAAAACCACAATAGTTCCATTTAAGAAATTCTTGCTCGTTTAGTTCGAAAATTTTTCAATTTATTTCAAATATCATGGATCACAATTTTTGTAAAATTTTCATCAAAACTAGGAATTCTGATCAAACTTTTCTGAAAATTCCAAAACCTGCAGGGAATCAAATTCAGTGAAGCTGTAAAAAAGAATGAGGAGGGAGGTGAGTGGGTGAAAATTGAAAACTCCAAAAGTCACACTAAATCTACATCAAGCCTAATTTCAAAAATCCACCTGAATTTTAGCAGGAAGGCAGGCTACAGGTAAATTCAAAATAGGCAAACACTGACCCAGAATCTCTTTTTGAAGGAGAGGGGGGAGGAGGGGTGCGAAAAGGCTAAAAATTGAAAGCGACGAAAACCATATCTCAGCCTGCTAATTCAATGAGGAGAGAGAGAAAGGGAAGGATAAAAAATTGATGTTTCCTAGCTCCTAATTGAGCAGCACTGTAAAAACTGAAACTGAAACTACAATAAAAAAACGAAAAGAATGGCGAAAACTAAAACTGATACTGAAATTGAAATGCAAAAAATTAGTATTATTCATTTAGTGGCATCGGGGCTGTTGAAAATGAAAATTTATAACTAAAAGTGAACCGAAGAAATCGAAATAAATTTTTGAAAACTGAAATTAAAATTGAAATTATAACTAAAATTTGAAACACCGAAATTGAAACTAAAACTGAAAAGCAAAAAATTGAAAACCAAAACTGAAACTGAAATTTTTTCAATTTTACAGCCTTGTTAAATGAGGCTACTTTCGGGGACGTTAAACTAAGCAATTTTTGATCCTCCGTCGATTGGCTTGAAAATACTATTTTTGCTATTTTTATCCCACTGGAACCCCTTCTCAAACTTTAAACATGATTGATTTCAGACTCAAGGTCATATCCACATATCTAATTTTTCGTCAATTTAGGCTTACTGACTCAATTTCAGCGATTTTGGTTGATACTGAGCCATTTATGAGCGATTTTAATCTTTAGAAGGGAAAAAATCAGTATTTAAAATGCTCAACAGTTGTCTTATTGGTCTTCTAAGGCCTCAAAACGGATTTTATTGATGGTCCAGCCTAGTTTTTTTTTGATAATGTCGAACATAAAATCAGGTCAAAAAATATTTAGGTCTATTAATTCTATTAAAATGAATTCATTGTTCGATTTTTTTGATACGTAAATTTGCCACTGGAGCTCAAACCGAGCTCATAAAAGTGTTCTTATCAAATTACCTGTTTACATTTTATGCCACCTCCCCACTATCCGAACCTTTGATTACGGAATTGTGCGATCAAGCTGAAATTCTAATCACCGAATTTTGAGAATTTTTCTTAAATTTTGGTACAAGTATGCCCAGCCATCTTCCCCTCCCCCCCAAAATACAAACAAAAATATTTTGTACCTGTTTGAGGTCCTGTAGTTCTCCTTCCCATCGTGTTATAGGTGGGTGGGGAGGGGAGGGGGACTTTCCAAAAATTTAAATCTTGGTTTTTTCTTCCAATATATGTTAAAATGATGATTTTTTTTAAAAATAAAAATGAGGTTTTTCCATGTTCTGGTTGGGTATTTTTCGCTCTAAATTTTTGTTTACAATAATATTTTTAATGAAAATTTTGAAAATTTAAAGGCGCAGTGGCGTTTAACAATTTTTACCTGGGATAGTAATAGGAATACATTTTTAAATTGTTGAATGAGGTAGTAAAAAAAAAAAAACTATTTTAAATGAAAAACACGTAAGTATAATCGAACGTCTCTTGCCTTCTGAAAAGGCATACTACGTACATACAAATTATCCCTTACCTGACGTGCATTAATTCATACACCCTCAAAACTAATCAAAGCCAATATTTGCCAACAATCGTTCACTCCTACCATATTGCCAAAAATTTCGTGCATTCGTAAACGCGATAACATCTTTGAAACTGAGGCCATACTGAGTAAAATACAAAGTAGTATACTTGTAAGTTGATACAGGAAGTTAAAATTCATTGCTGCGTTTGAATTGAAACGTAATATACGACGGTTCTCTATTTCTATCGTAAATATTGCTCGTCTTTCGTCTACACAAAGTAGTTTTATAATTTCGTAGTAGTTCGCACCGTTACATTAAAAATAAAATAAACAATAAACATTATAACGCAATACACGATTAGCGAACTTTTAACGTAATATAGCGAGCAACGAAAAAAATCGCTCTTTGGTAAATATAAATTTAATTTAAATCCGCTCAGGAAATTAAAAATGTCGTTTAAATGTTTTAATTAACGGACTACTTCGCTGTAAATGTGATGTTGGTGTGGTAAACGATTAAGTTTTAAGTATTTAAAAGGGCTACTTCTTAATGATATGTAGTTCAAAAGTTAACGATCTAGTTTCGTAAGGAGGGAGGGTAGAAGGGAAATTTAACTGTACTTATGCACCTACACCTATTTAAGAAAATTATACCAGCAGGTATCCCTCCACTGTGGCCAGATCTATAAAGATAGGTGCCATTTTATAATTAAAAAAATATTCAAACAGATTCAATAAGTTTTGTACATTTCATTTTTACGAGTACAAGTGTATTCTGGGAGTACCTAATTTATCTTTTAGCCTGATTTTCCATACCGTATTGTCAATGGAAACCAGGCTATTACAGCCTACCGACTTGTGACGGAAGGAGAGCGAGGGGGGTAATCAACGAAATGAATTTTTGGGGTCCTAGAAGACATGGTGACCAGTTTTAGCCACGTTGTATAAATTCTCTTTTATGTTTACTTTTTCACTCGAAACTAAAACTCATTTTCTCAGCTTGATATGGACCAAAATTGCTAATTTTTGGATACTAGGCTTAAATTGATGGCAAATTCGATATTTATGTGCGGGGGTGACCTTGAGTCAAAATTCAGTTATACCCAAATTTGGAGGAGGGGGTGTTGAGGGGCTAAAATCGCGAACATTTTTTGTTTTTAAACCAATATATAGAGAACCAAAAGTTGTATAACATATCCAAAAATCAACCTCCTAGATCAATTAGGAAGGGAGATATGATGATTTTTCTCCTTTTTGACCTTGAAAACATGCTGTTGCACCCATATCTCCCCTCAAAACTACGGTATGATGATTGAAATTTGGCGTGTACATTTTGTAAAGACCTTAGATGTGACTTTTGGAGGTTTCGACTTTTCAGGTCCATCATACCCCCCCCCCCCTTACAGCATCAAAGATGTACAGTTTCTTGTTTGGTTTTTCTTATTTTTCATGTTTATGGCACCTGGCACACATAACTCCCCTCTAAATTGAGTTGGGAGGTTGAAATTTTCTATATAGATTTAGTAGCGATTGTAGACGATGGATTCAACTTTCCTGCCTCATCGCACCCTCACACTGCGCTGAAAATGTGGTTTTTTGGTGTGCTTTTTTTTTTAATTTTCAAATTTGTGCCAGGTATACCTCCTCTTGAAATTAAGCTAGGAGATTGAAATTTGGTACGTAGGCTTAGTGGGGATTTTGGATTGGTCCTTCAGAGTTTCAACTTTTCAGCCTTTAGTATATCTCATGCAGCTCCAAAAATGTATTTTTGGATTAGGGTTTCTTATTATTTAGCTTCGTGGCGCACATAACTCCCCTCAAAATTCAGCTAGGAGATAAAATTTAGTATGTAGATTTGGTAGGGATGTCAGATTTTCCTCTCCGGAGTTAAAAAACCTTTCAGTCCCAGTGTACTCTCACACAGTCCCAAAAATGTAGTTTTTCTTTTTGGTCAGTTTTTCTTATTTTGCAGGTTGAGGCGCATATAACAACTTTCCATCCAAATTGAACTAGGAGGTTGTAATTTGATATGCAGAGTTGGTAGTGCTTTCAGATTAGCTCTCTGGAGTATCAACCCAATGTACTCCTACACGGCCCCAAAAATGTAGTTTTTGATTGTTGTTCTTTTTTTATTTTTCACGTTCGTGGCATACATAACTCCCCTCCAAATTGAGATGGGAGGTTGAAATTTGCCATGTAGATTTAGTACGACCTTTAGATTACTCCTGCGCAGTTTCAACTTTTCATCCCCCAGTTTTTAGCCAATTTTCCTTATTTTTCAAGTTTGTGGCACACATAACTCCCCTCAACATTGAAAAAGGAGATTGAAATTTGCTATGTAGATTTAATAGGGATTTCAGATTAGCCCTACGCAGCTTCAACTATTCAACCAGAGTGTACCACCGCACAACCACAAAAATATAGTTTTTGATTGGTTTTTCTTATTTTTCCAGTTAGTGGCGAGTATAAATCTTCTCCAAAATTTAGCCAGGAAGTTGAAATTTGGTATGCATTTTTTCATATCTAGTGCATCCTTACACAGTTCTAAGAATGTAGTTTTTGGCCGATTTTTCTCATTTTTAGCCTGATTTTCGATGTCATACTATCAATGAAACCTAGGTTATTACAGTTTATCAACATATGGCAGATGAGAGGAGCGGGGAGGGGTATCAACAAAATCCATTTTGGAGTCCTACAAGACCATTAAGACGATTTTTAGCCATGTCAGATATTTATTTTTATTTGTATTTTATTTTTTTCCCCCAACCTTAAAATCATTTACTTCGCTCGATACCGACCAACATCACTCCAATAGTGGGGATGAACTTGGGTCAAAATTCAGCTATGACCGAATTTGGGAGAGGGGGTGCTGAAGGGTCAAATACACAAAAATTGCCCCTTTTTTAAGCCAATTGATGGAGAATCAAAAGTTGTACAACACATCCAAAAATCAACCTCCCAAGTCAATTAGGAGGGGAGATAGGGGTTTTTCCATTTTTTTGACCTTATAAAATGACTTTTCTTCCCCTATCCCCCCACCAAATTGAGCTAGGAAGTTAAAATTTGGTGTGTACATTCAACAAGGGTTCTAGCTGTGTCTTTTAGGGCCCCGACTTTTCAGCTCCATTGCACCCCCTCACAGCCCTAAATATGTGGTTTTTTGGTTAGGTTTTCCTATTTTTTGAGTTTTTTGAGATTGTTTCTCACATAACTCCCTTCCAAATTGATCTAGGGACATTAAAATAGGCTTGCACATTTAGTAGGGGTCCTAGATGTGTCCTTTGGAGGTCTCGACTTTTCAGCCCCATTTCACCCCTCTACAGCACCACATATGCATTTTTTTGATAGTTTTTTCTTATTTTTTGAGCTTGATCCTCACATAACTCCCCTCCAAATTGAGCTACGAAGTTAAAATTAGGTATGCACGTTTAGTAGGAGCCTTAGATGTGCCTTTTGGGAGTCTTAACTTTTCGGGCTCCTTTCACTCTTTCACAGCCCCAAATATGTGGTTTTTGGTCGTTTTTTCTTGTATTTGGAGTTCGTTCTTCGCATAACTCCCTTCCAAATTGGGCTAGGAAGTTGAAATTTGGTATATTTAGTTGAAACCCTAGACGTGCCTTTTGAGGATTCCGACTTTTTAGCTCCGTTGCACCCCCTCACAGTGCCAAAAAAGTGGTTTTTTGATCGGTTTTCTCATGGATCCCATTGGGCTGAAAAGTGGAAACTTCCAAAAAGCTCATCTAGAACTTTTACCAAATGTAAGTACATACTAAATTCCAAACCCCTATCTCAATCTAGAGAACTGATATGCGTGAAATAGTTTTTTTTAACGTCCAAAGGGGATTCCCCGCATATCTCTTCTTTTAATCGACATATGAAGATCGCTTTGCGATAATTTTTTTATTGTTTGGGTTTGTGGCGTGCATAACTCCTCTCCAAATTGGACTAGGGGGTTGAAATTAGGCATGCCCCGTCCGTAGGGACCCTTGATGTGCTTTTTGGTGGTTTCGACTTTTTAGCCCCATTGAACCCTTCCTACCCGGAATGCTGATTAGGAAAAATCATTGTAATATGGTCACGAAAATCAGGTTGAAAAGCATCGTTTGCGTTGCTTTTTTTTTAAAAATTGTGTCATACATCCCCCTCCCCCTCGCCTATACAGCCAGGAAGTGGAAATTTCGTGTGTAGATTTTGTAACGCTCTTAGGTATGCCTTTTGGAGGTTTCAATAACTTTTCAATATTACGTCACACCCCTTCGAATTTCCCGAAAATGAGCTTATTTTTGTTCTTGGGTAGTTTTTCTCATTTTCGCATATCGTCGCTGCAAATTGATCTAGGCGGTTGAAAATTGGCATGTAAATTCAGCAAAGATGCTAGATTAGTCTTTTTGGGGTTTTAAATATTCACTTCAATATCTACCAGTACCCTCGCCACTTTCCAGATAAAAAACATCGCAGAGTGATTTTTTTTTTTTTTCACTTTACGAATGGACAATTCGCATATTACGAAAAATCAGGCTCAAAAAGTAACGCGTTGCGATGCTTTTCTTTGGAAAACTAATCATCGGTTCATCGCTCATGATGGTATACCGAATTAAAATTCGAACTATTTTGATTCAATTCATCAAAATGATTGACAATATTCATTAGTAGATATGCACATCTGTGTTTTTATTTTTACAATATATCAATTATTCTCGAGTATTTTATCAAAACCATCATCGTTATTAGAATTCGATTCGCTGTATTATATACGTACTTTTATTCTACTCACACTGTTCAAGTTGAATATTTCGTATGTTGTAGATAGTGTGAGTGTGGCTACCTCAAACGCTACCTAATACACGTATCGTCGTAGTAATAATAATAATAATAATAATAATAATACACCATGTACTATTAAAGTAAACAATTATATAGCTTTTTATTTCAAATTAAACTATTAAATTTTCATTTATAGCGTGAAAACGTATACCTTTACCTGGTACTACGTATAGACCTACGTACATTCTACCTATGCTACATATAATATAATAATGAATCATAATTGTAATGACGATGATGTGTTGATAGCATCAGATCTAGATACGTCTATCTTGTAATGATAGGCAGCTATCAAATCATTTAACCAATTATTTAATTTTTATAAACTATAATTTCTAAAATTAATAACTCAATTTTCGAAATTTTCTACCAGCAAAATATATATGTAGGTAAGATTTAACGCTGTGGAAAACATCACCACCAGTAAGAGAGTGCATTCGTGCAATAAAATATCTAAGGTAAAATACCAGTTACGGATCAAGATACCAATTCCGGATCACTTTTTTGCCAGGCTGTATCTAGTACAGGAATTGTCCGATTGGAAAGCTACCAAAACCATCTT
>FIZR01023859.1:33844-83032 GCA_900060175.1 Ferrisia virgata | reverse complement strand
AAATTTTGCCGAATTACCTGAAATTTTCCGAATTTTGCCGAATAATGCTGAATTTGCCGAAATTTCCGAACGAAAAATGACTGAGGGGTATTACACCCCCCATACCCCCATAGAGCCGCCTCTGCGACGGATGAAGGGACGAATATCAACAAAATCCGTGTCGAAGTACTAGAAGACCATTACGACCATTGACATAGAAAAAATAACCGTACTTATTTTGTAAAAATTTTGAAAAAAATGAATTTTAAACTCGAACGCTTAGTAAAAATATTCAGGTTTTTACATAAAAACTAGGAAATTTTGAGCTACTGTTTAGTAAAGTGAATATAAAAAAATTATTAATTCATGACTGGGCTCAACAATGCCGGTGTACTACTTTAAATTGAATGTGCTATTCAAAATACCATTGATGCTTTTGATCGAGCTCATGATTGTCTCACAAATCAGCTCCAAAGACAAAATTACCATTGTTAAATTACCTTACTTCACAAAAATAGGAATGAGCATTTTAGTTACCAATTAAGTTGTTGAAAACGGAATAAAATTAAGAAATTTTTGTGAATCAAGGTTAAAGATGGTGATTTTTGTATTGAAAAATTGACGAACTCAAAAGAGGTAAAAACTCGTAATAAAGAAAACATTTTTTTTTTTTTTTTAATTTTTCGTAGATTAATTATAAAATTTTTTTTTTTTTTTCTAAATTAATAAACCGATGTAAAGTAGGAAAAACGATTTATTTTTTTTGGTATTTTTCTTTTCCTGCTCCGCTTTTTTATCATAGTTTTTACTTGTGGTTTCTGTAAAAATACCTTTATATCACCTCTCAGCTTTGACCTTCTGATCTTTTTTTATCCAAGATATGATAGCAGGTCTAAGATACCATTCGCTCAGAAGTGGCATATTGTTGTTCACGAACAGGTACAAATTTTCGGTACGTAAATCAGAATTGACGTTCGTGTTCCTATTTCACGAAAGACTATCTTTTTGGATGAATGCTCACACAGGCGGTATTTTTGAAAAAATAAAACTTACATGAATGTTAAAATTGCAAAAATTTTATCCAGTTGAAAGTAAATTAGATATTTTATTCGAAATTTTGAAACTACCTAATAATTTTGCAACTACCAGTTCAAATTTTTGGAACTACCGAAGAAAACTGGTCCTACTGCTCAGAGTAACCAGTAAGCCCACCAACTGCCCATAGTACGAATATTTTGAGAGAAGATGGAGGAGAGGATAAAAAATTCTGTAGTAATAATAAAATTACGTATTCAAATTTTTCATAGTTTTACTTTGCGTTTAACTGATATTTTCATATTTTTTGAAAATCGCGTAACGAAACTGCTGTGTGACGTTTTTTAGAAGTACGACTATTTTTTCATTATATAAGTAACGAGTTGTACATCAATGATTCGTAGATTTTCATTATTCTTCAAAAATTGACGACAGGTGTTTATTCCTATATTAAAAGAGGGGATATATCGAAGAACTTCAAAAAAAAAAAAAGAAAAACAAAAAAATATTTTCACATGCATGTAGATGGGTATCTTATGCATCGATATCAATATTCCCCTCCATAAGATAACGCATTTCGTATCCAAATCAAGAATATATATATCTAGAACTAGCTACGTAGTACGTACTACGTATTGTATTGAATAGATTATGAAAAATGTATCTATTACATACAATATCGTACATAAACGTACACGTTACATAGGTGCTAGGTACCCTCTCGCTATCATTTTCCATTACAATTTTTCTCGGTCGGATCGAAATTGAACCAGAAACAAAAACGTAATGTTGCAAGAATTGGATTGAGGAAAAATAAGAAAATAATATTGATAAAAATGTTGATACATTTATCATTATGATGAAAATACAATATCCGAGAGTAGTTTAAATCACGATATCGAAATTTTATTTCAAATCGTTACTGAAGCCAAATACGTATTAAATGTTAGTATTTTATTCAAAAGCTCATAGACTGATTTTGCATTTACTCTCGTCTGTGTATAGATTGCGGTACTTGAATTTGATTATGAATACAATTTACGAAAAGTAAATAATGATTAAGATAGCGATATCGAATATAAAATATCCTTATGAACTTATCGAATAGTAACTATTCCATTAATGTTATCAGAGTTTTAATCGCTATCACTTATTATTATCCAAGGTAGGCTGTATGTAGGTTTAGGTACTCGAATGAATACACCTTTTAGGTTACGATCATTCACTCGACTTGTTTGAATATTATTTTTTATCGTATCATATCGTATGTATTATGCTCGTATGTTAGGTGGTTAGTTATACAAAATGGAATAAGATAATTTGAGTTTTAAAGATTACGTAGATAAAATATTCAATTAGAACAGTTTTGATAAAAAAAAAAAAAAATCAATTAGAGAATACATTATTCTTATTCGAACATTGTATGTACTGTATATTCTTTTTAGCAAATTCACATTATATATTTCGCCATTTCAGCATTAGACATTCTTGTAATATAATCATAATATTCCACAAATTCGCATTCGTAACGTACAGTCTACAATTGACGTACTACATATACCTAGGACCTACCTACTGATTATTCCTTTTTAATGCTGAAATTCTCGATCACTGAACGTACAGCGTTACGTATCGTGTATGTATTTCTTTCAAGGTTGATTCAACGCTGCGCCATATTTCGAACAAATACGAAATTTTCAGCAAGAGGATGTGTAATCTAGGTCAGTACTGAATTTTCGATCTGATACGAGCAATTTATTGGAAATGAATTACGTGAAAAATCTCGCAGATTTGGCACCATTTCGTAAATGAAAATATTCATGTTGGGTAGATATTCTACGAGTAAATAAATTCATTTTTACTGGCGTCGGTTATTCCGAAACAGGCACGAAAAACGTTAGGATGTGTCAACAATGCAAACATTTTACAGGTTTAATTATTCAAGCAAAACGGCTGTTCTACAACGAATGCTGTTTCATGTATAGTTACACAGCTGTGAACCATTTGTAGTTTTCACTTGTGAAACATATTATTTCGCCGCAGATCTGTCTTTGCTTCGACATTAACCGAGTATTTGCGCTATAACGGACTCGAATTTCCACTAAATTACCAGAACGAGAAAAATTCAATTTTTGATCTTAAAAATTTGTAATTTTTCAATATTTATTAACGATATACAAACGACTTCGTTTATCGCCCGAACGATGGCATCGTTTGTAAAATACTTTTTTCATTTTACGCCGATAATAATTCATTAGATTCGTTTTCCCTCTCGTCGATTTATATTACGTATTGAAAAAAAAAAAATGTATAATTATGTACAAACATATAATAAACAAAAAATACACAATATTTATTGCATTTCTTCTTCAATTTAAAAATATTTAGTAACAAAAATACCATAAAATATAATATTTTGTACAAATAAGAATTCATGATTAAAAACAAGCGGTAAATTTTTTTATCCAATTTGAAATCAACACTTGATCAAAAAACAGCTAATTCGTAGCGTTGCAAAAATATTACAAAATTACTAAACTAAAGAGAAGAAAAAAATTATTGCATTTTTTTGTCAAAGATTTTGGACCCTTCGAGTCGTAAATTTTACTACCGATACAAGTGTAGGTATTCTTAAAGATAAAAATTTCTAAGTACATATTTGCTGAGAGAATTGATTAAATGCAAATATTCTAGCACCTAATTAAGACTCCGATAAATTGGCTTATAACGTGAACAGTATCACAAAAATAGAGAAAAAAATTAAGGTAATACTGGTTGAAATTTGGTAACAAGGCGAAAAACTTTGAGAATAAAATGGCGTTAAAAATCGAATGCTTAAAAACATCTCGAGGAGTAAAAAAATCTTAAAATAATTATAAATTGTGCTATAAGTCAGTCCATTATAATAAAAATATAGGTAGCTATAAATATACGAGTAAAAATAAAACCATTAAAAAAAATCACAATTACAAAATTACCACGATATAAGTACATGAAAATATATTCAAATCTAATTAAATTAGAAATTATTATTAAAAAAAAAAAAAAAAAAAAAAAAATACATAAGCTAAACTAAATAAGTACGTAAATAAAATATAACAAATTGGCCATATAAATGCAAAAATTAAACAAAAATAAAATTTAAGTATGCATTCTTAATATAACTGGAAAGTTTTTGCGTTAAAAAAAAAAACAATACAAATAGATAGTAATGAATGTCTAAAGAAATGCGACGCATCTTTCTTACTTAAAATTACAGAAATAACAAATTATCTTACGCTAAAGTCGACTGCACTGCAGTAAGTACAAAACTTTATTCAAAGTAAAAAAGAATTTTTAAAAAATTAAAAAACGATAAGTATTACACAGGAAAAGGGCAGTTGACTGGCACATGAAATCATCCAACTTAATCTACTCTCAAATATATAACTATAAATCAATCATAGTCTAACCTATGTTTTTCCAAGTTTCCACTCAACGTAGGGTCTGGTCTTCTTCTTTTGAAGAAGCCTAATTTCCATAACAATAATGTGAGTAAAATAAATAACAATAAACCGATGAGAATCGCTGCGATTATGAAAATTAATGGAATAGGAGCCGGAGTTTGTTGTCCGCGTAAATTTACTCTGGCGATAGTTTCCACCTGTTGACCAAATCAACAATTGTAGTTGTTACAAGATAATATTTTGAAATGAATTACATTCGTTACAAAACATACTTGGAATTCGTCTGACCAGACATTTTCCAGTGTAATTGTAGAACTTGGTATGTGCATTTTAGCACGGGAAGCAATTTTAATCAGGTCTACATCGCTGTAGTCTTCAATTAACGTAGCATCCCATAATCTGTAACATATTAAGAATGCATTTTGTAAGGAGAAAAAGTACACGATGTTTTCTAAATGAATTATAAATAATTGATAAATGAAATAAGGTTTTTGGTAGATAAGTTAGCAACACTGCAATGAAAAAAAAAAAGCATCACAAAGCGATGCTTTTTCAGCATGATTTTCGTGACATATTATAATTAGGAGAATTGAAAAAAAGCATCGCTCTTAATCAGCATTAATCGTAGGAAGGGTTCAATGGGGCTAAACAGTAGAAACCCACAAAAGGCACATCTAAGACCCCTACTAAATGTACACACCAAATTTCAACTCCTGATTCAATGTGATGAAGATATAATTTTTCCTCCTAACTGATCCAGGAGATTAATTTTTGGATATGTTACACAACTTTAGATTCTCTATTGATTGGCTCAAATAGAAACTATTATAAATAACTATTTAATTTCGGCAACGGGACATTCTAACTCAAACAAATCGCACAAAATTATTTGAAATACAAAACTTTACCTAGATTTCACGACAACGGCGGCGAACTGTTTACTTTCGATTAAATTTATATCGCAGCTGAATTTGAAACACTTGGCTGAATTGAGTAAGCAATTCTGAAATAATAGAAATCGAATCACAAAACCAAAAATCCGAAAATCATAATCTTATCATTATCATATCGATATACGTTACCATTTTTACGATTCGGTATTTTCTACCATCTTTGTAATACGTTTCTGGTCTAACTACAACTTCGGTATCACGTTTCACTCGATTGTACTGACCATTCGAAGACGAATTAGGTTTTTCATTGAAACTCGATTTATCTCCGGATGGAAATTCATTTTTAGAAGAAACATTAGCATTTAATTGTTCCGGCCGTCCGCTTAGTAATTTCAAAGGGTTTACGTCATTTTTCTGCATATAACATTGCCCAACAGCATCTACAAAACGACGATATTAACCGCACGAACATAAGGAACAGAATATTCGATAATCGATTGAATAAATAAATCGTACTCATGATCACAGGACGTTCATCCATGTATAATAACCATTTCCCTTGTTCTTTATCATTCGCCACTTGAAATGGCCATTCGAATTCCACTCGTAGATTGGATACCTTCCACGTACCATTGTTCACAATAACATAATGATGGTTAACCTTATTGCCAATTTCTTCTACGTATTTCATGGCAGATTCGCCTTTCAATTCAATATTCTGCATTTCAGGTATTTCTTCCGGTACCGAATATCTGCATAATGATTTTTATAATAAGTCAATTACGTAATATGTGTACATTATATATCAATTTGATAAACGATTGTATGAACTTACCCACTAATCGACATCATAACTTTTTCCACAACTCTTACTTTGAATTTGAACTTATTCAAATGTTCGTTCAAATCATTCGAAGTTGTATTAGCAATGATATCAAATTCTAATAGCGGTTCTGAACCGTTTACATTTTCGAGACCAAATTCAATTTGTAAATCTAGACGTCCGGATTGTTTGAAAGGGTTTCCCAATGCACACACTACGTACGTATCCAAATGTGGATGACAAATATATCGATTTTTCTGTGACAAAGGATCCATTAAATATTACAATTTGCATGCTCGGAAGAAAAAACAGAAATAAAAGATATTTCGTGAACTTACGTCATTGACAACGATAGCTTGATTGTATGTAATCTGTTTAGGAAATTGAACGTAGAGCTGAGCTTGGTAAGCAGATTCACCGGTATTATTGATACTAATATTCATTACTAAATTTTTATGTTCGCCCAAAACCAGTTGATATAAATTCGGATCTGATTCTATAAAAACCGATTGTGGGGCGTGAAAATTTATCCAACGTGGATCGTATTCAATGGTAGAAAATTAGAAAAATACCTCTCTGACCGAATGGATCGAGTAATAATTTGGCCATTACGGAAAGCTCACTTTCGCACACGTCATTCCTACCACAATCTTTCAAAAACGTAGCTTCGAACACTTTATCAGCTTCCTGTTGATTTAAAATCGGATAGTCATTCAACGGTAGTAAATCTCTTCCGTCAGTCTGCACGGGTTCTTTATCTATTAATTTGTACGACATGCGAATTCGAATAGGTGACTGAATATCTAACGTATTTTCCTGAAAAATGCGAACAGGTTACAGATGCAATTAAGCACTATGTTGTACGTGGTATTAAAATTTGCTGTACCTTCAAGTAAGCGGTGTGTTTTTCGCAGAATTGAGAATTATTGCCTATTCGTAATTCTTTTGTAATTATATGATTCTTGTTGTAAAAATTATCAAACCAAATACGAGAGGTTTTCCCTTCGAAAGATTCCGCTTCTAATTGATATTTAATCAGTAAATTACGATTTGTGTATGATTGCACGATAGAGGTAATAGTACAGCACGTTTCAAACGAAAAACTGAAATAAGAAAAAATTAATTCCCATAAATTATGCAAATAATACATTCGTAATAGTTTAAAAAAAATATACCACAAATCAAATTCGCTATCAAAAACCTTCCTAATCAATTACGTTTTTAAATTTTAAATTCATGAAAAAATTAAAACTAAAAAATATGTATAAATGAACGTACCAGGAGATATAATTAGTATTATTAATCAAGCAATTTCGAACATTTGGATCAATATTTGTCAAGTTATATTCAGGTTGAACTTTCGTAGTAAAGCCAATAATTGGTCGAGATCTTAATAACACCACAGTATCGTTTTCATAGGCACCGATAAGTAAATCAGGGTACCCATTTTGATCTAAATCAACGCCGCCACTAAGCGAATAACCGAATGTAAAATAAGGAGGATACTTATTAGAAATAGTTTCCGATTTTATAATCTGCAAAAGAGAAAGAACAAAGTTTCAGGTAATTTGAATTTTAAAACGTTCATTTTATTTCCAAATTACCTGACTAGGTTTTGTGTTAAGGCCATTACGTGAGCCTAAATAAATATATACAACGCCGTTCCCTTCATAAGGAGCACCGATGGCTAAATCTTCACATCCATCGTGATTTAAATCGCCCAACGAGGAAATAGCGAAACCAAATCTGAAAATAAAAATACATCGTATCACTATGTTATTCTAATCAACGTCATTTCAGATTCAATTTTCATATTATTTCATCAAATAAAACCTGAAAATTTACGTAGTAAAAAATGATTCAAAAGATATTCATATTATCGTCGGAAATTATGAAACGTAATGCTAAATTTGATTCGTTAAATCGACGAAGGTAATCAAAAATGACATAACAATTGGATCGGAATAACGAGTAGTATACAATGAAAACAATTACGATAAAAAATATATTTTCGTAATCACCTTGACTCTAGTTTTCCGGTCAATTTCACAGCAAAGTTTTTATTTAAATGATGAATTGGATCGTTCATATAAATATAAACAGCTCCTCCTTCTTCAGTTTTCAAGTTGAAATAGAAAGGAGCCGCAATAATGAGATCAGTTAGTCTGAAATAAACACGAAATTATCACCTTTTCTACACTTAAATTTAAACGTTTTCTTGTATTGTACGAGTAAAATTTCTTACGTAATGAATACTTATGACAAATTCGCCATGAATCATCACTATTTTTATAACATGGCACTACTTACTTATCACCGTTTAAATCGGCAGCTGCAATTTGATAACCAAAATTGGATGCTATTTGTTCTCCATTTATGATTGAATGTGATATCCATTTATCATCGGGTCCTGTTGATGGCTTTTTAATGAACAATACAACTTGACCGGTTTCATTACCTCGAGGAGCACCCGCAGCAAATACGGCGATGTTATCACCCAGGAAATATCCACCGGTCACGGACATACCTATTCAAATAAACGTGTTTACTTGGTGCATCATCTATTAGAATTAATACATATGTACATATATAGAAAGAGCATGCGCGACTACACTGATAACACAAAACAAACCACAAATAAGTGCATAAAATCGAATATTATGTACGCACCTAGATAACCATTCGTGTTCACTTCTGACCATCCGCTACTTGGTCCTGTGAAAACTTCTTTATCCGTTTGAATATCGTCACCGACATTCAAAATCGTAAGTGCTCCTCTGAAATTCAACGCTCCCGGAGAACCTATCACTACGTTATCATCATTAAAAATCATACCACTTGTACCAGATTGACAACTTCCATACTTCGTATGGCCGCTGTAAACATTAATCATAATTATAAATTCAAAAACAGGAAAGGTTACTCGACAACCAATCTAATCAAATTATAAATTAGTCAACTTACACTGCTAAACTTTGACATGGTTCAGAATATTTTTCAAATTCTAAATCCTGCTTTAATATGTAGCATAATCCATGACAGGAGTAATTAGTCGATACGTATCGATGCGCACACACCTAAAAATTGATAGAAGAATGAAAATAAAATGTTAGAAAAAACATCTTATGTATGGATTTCTGAATGAGAAAAATGAATTTTTTTTTTATGAAAGCTTTTTAACATCCCGCGTAAGATTCAAAAACAGAAAAAAATTATACAGAAAATTTACAAACAAAGGCTCCTCTCATTTTATGTTCGTACTTTTTGGCGAGTGGTTCATTTTTCACATTTGTAAGAAGCGTATCATTCGCTTTTTCGTCGAAAAAAAGATGAACATGAAATGAAAGCATGATGAGAATTAGTTTTAGGAATAGGGTTGACCAGAGTCTCTGAAAATTGCAACTCCGAGTCTTAACGCTCGAATCCTTGGAAATTGGAAATTGTGACTCCAAGTCATTATGAAGCGACTAGCGAGTCGCTCACCAGAAAGACTTCGAGTCTGTTGAGAGTCTCTTTTTCCCAGTCTTGTAAAGTTTTAATTATTATCATTTTTTTTTCCATCAACAATAACTTACAGCGTATTTTTAAACTTAGAAGATATTATCAGCAAAATCTATATTGTATTGCTAATTTGCCATTTGCTAATTAAACTGACAGAGGAAACCTTGAAAAAAGAAAAACGGTTACATTTACAAATATAATTTCTTTTTTACTTTCAATACACATATGTAAACCACTCTCAACAGACTTGACAAAAAAGATAAACAAAAATATTGGGACTCAAAGCAGAGACTCGCTCTCATCAAACGACTCGTTCAAAATAGAGACTGGGAATCGAAAAAATTACGAGTCTCTAAAAAAAAAGACTTGGGAGTCTTCGAGTTCTTTCGGAGTTTTTTTTCAGAGCAGACTGGTCAACCCTGTCCAGGAACTAAGCTTGAAATTTTCAATAACTTTAAAATTTTTATAGTTCGTTCAATTTAAATTGAGCCCTTGTTATCAGAAGAAAATGTAAACAAATTGTAGTGAAACCGATTAAATTGCTAGAAATTTGCTCAATATTAGATTTTTATTAATCGGATTGGTTTATAATAATTATGTTTGTAGTGGCGAGGGCTCAATGAAAATTGAACAGACTGTAGTAGGCAATCATCAGGAACATCACGTACGTATCATATGTACGTATTTATTTATCATAATTAGTGTATTATATCTTGGAATGTATAAAAATTTGTTTCTAGAATAACAGTGCGCATAAATCCATTCGGTTCTAATGTAATTTAATACTTGAAGATTGCGCTGTGTTGACGTTAAAATTAAATTTTATTACAGATTTGTTATAGATTACAGATAAAAGAGCTTAACCTGTAATTTGAGAAAATATTTTATAAAAACAAATCATAATGGAATCCAATTAAATTCTGAGTGGTTAACGTGAAAATGTGATCATCGCTAATTATTCATAATTATAGAGCATTTCAACTTTCGAACGATCGAAATTATTTTTCGTTAAGTATCGATTTCGATATTTCAATTTCTAATTTTCTTCTTGTGACATTTAGTATTGTACAAAGCAGTTTTCTCTTGTAATAAGTTTTAGTTCCAAATTTGAGAAAAGATTACACCTCGCAACATCTTTCGGTCACTAGTAACGAAATAAAATGATACAAACCAATACTTTTTCCCCAGGTCCTTGACTTTTAACTGTTACTCCAAGCCATTGACCATCTTTAATTTCATCGCTTGCCGGTGGATATAAATCTGTATTGTCAATTTCTGTACGAGTAGATAAAAAAGTAATTTTAAAAAATAACATTTTTTTCCACATGCATACTTAATTAGATATACACATATAAGCGCAGCACAACAAAGACAAATATAAAAAAAAAAGTCGTAGTAAAAATAGCAATAAACAGCTGACCTAGCGAAGAGAAGTACCAATAATTTCAAGGCAAGTACCAATCCGACATAAATCTCATCTAGAAAAAAATCCATCTATATGTATCGAAGAGAATAAATTTTTTTAGCGAATACTTAATACTCTGTAAACGAAACTATAAAAATGACAAATTTTTTCATCCGATACCAACTGGCAACGTTCATCGTCTCCGCAATTATCTACATTCCAAATAATTTCATTAAAACTAACATCCTTCAGCCAATAATCAGTTCTACACTAACATAAAAATGTACTTCGCTTAAGAATCGTATTTTACGCATAAATAAGGTATCCCTATGTTAATTTATATAAAAATCAGCAATATTTATTAATATAATATAATTTTTGTTGATTTCAGAATGACCTAAGCATACTATGCAGTTTAAATTTAAACACCACGATCTGAAACCGGTTATGGCAAACGTACACACGCTTAGCTCTTGATGTAATCGTATACGTACTATATGAATATCTACTAACTAAACTCTCTGTGTACAAAATTTCTGTAAATAAATCCTCAGGTAAAGGTAAGTCAAATACCTACGTATGTACATCATATATGTACACGATTACAGCAGCAACGTACACTGTTAATGTGTAAATTATGAAAATACTTTTTTTTCAAAGATTTTTGTTTAGCGAACGAACGTAAGATTTTTGCTTAAAAACTTTACGGTTCCATTTTCGATATCAGTACTGGATCCTTATTGGTACTTCTCTTCGGAGAATTAAAAACAAAAAACAACACATACACACGTTTACAAACGATTATTACTTAGCGCATATGTACACGCATGCAACTACATTTTCATGCTAGTGAACTATAGCTGAAGATAATTTACAAACAAACGGAAAAGGAAGCCTTTTTCAAATCACGTACATGGTGATCGTATGTATAAAGATTAAAGAACAACAATACCGTGCATTTACATGCTGTACTGAAATGTATTTATACTTTAAGTATATTACAAAATGCAAATGTACCTTCGTCGTGTATTATACAGATACTGATACATGACCAATTAAATACCAACAAGTGCTAGGAATGGATGGATTTTTCAATTGCATTTCTCCACAATTTTCAATACGTATTTTAGTTATAACATACTACATCATTTTCTTTTCACGTCCGTATATAAACATATTGTATAGTAACCTACTATTCCTATAAATATTATTCGAGTAATTATTTCCATAACGCTGTCAGGGTTCGTCTTGTTAAGTTCAAATGTTCAAATACAGTAAAGTACAAAAGGAAGAGAAAATCGTACAGAGGTGAGAGGGGTATAGTTGGCAGAAAAACAACTTCCGGTTTACAAGTGTTTTATTTAGTTTTATTATCGCCAATTGCTTATACACCTACAGTATTGTACCGAATAACGATATCGATGAACGACGATGGGCATCAAATGTTCGATGGTTGAAATACTTCGCGATCATGAAATAGTAAAGAATTCAGACTTGCAGTTAGTATTTTGAAACGGAATTGAACGGTATATCGGTAGGACTAAGTATCGAAAACAAATACGGAAATCACAGTATGAAACGTATTTATTTGAAGTAATCGTTTGACTGAATTTCTGTACTTAGTGTTGATCACAGACTTCGACAAGATATTAAAAAATTTGGCGAAATAATGAACATAGATACACCTGTAGATTGTAGAGGAAAGTAGAATAATAGTTACGTATTTGGTAGATAATGCTGCACGCCCAAATGCACATACTGTATCTGTATGTATAGCATACCGTCTGTATTAACCTCGGCTTGGCACGAATTGAGCATCGTAAAATGCAACGATTTAAGTAAGCAATAAGCATATACTTATTCTGAAATGCGTAACGTTTAATGTCGAATACATAATAGAATAAAACCAAGATGTGATAAGAGATTCAATGCATTATTATATGAAAATTAATGAAAAATTGAAAACTTGAAAATGAATCATGGTAGAAAAATGTACAGTATTTTCTCGTTCAAAAAGTTAAACCCTTTCCAAAAATGAAATTTCAATTTCATTTCTAATAAATTTTCTTGATTGTTGTTCTGATCTATTGATAGATTAGAATGTCATCCCTTTATTGCTTCATTTTACAACACATCAGCATAGCTGCACAATCGCGACGAACCGCATACAATGTGTAGACATGTGATTAAAACTGATGCATTCAGCATGACAATTAACACATAAAAACTTGCTAATAAAGCAAATCGGATGCAACATAATACAAAGAAGTTCACAAATTGACACCTCTTAAAATATGAGACATTTCAAGGAGACTGTATTACGAATGTATTTCAAATGAAATCAAGATATGTACATATGTTTTTTCGATGGTTCAAATAAAAATTGAAGAAGTGCATTGCGTCGAGTTTCAGAAAGTAGTAGGTGTAGTTCCGACGATAATAAAATTATGTATCTTTTATTAGCTAATAAGTACATATGTTTATGTAATTTTTTAATTAAGTACGCGAATGTTCGTCTTCATAGCTGTGCAAATTATTTAACTGATAAACCTGCATTTGTTAGAGCACCGGTAAGATGAGCAGTAAAATCAAAACTGCAGAATATAATTTTGGAAGCAAAATTCTGTGATAATAATAACAATGATTCAACATCGGAACCACACAGATACTTTGAAATATGTAGCTGCGAAGATTCTCTTTTTCTATCTACTTACTCGTTTAGAACAGCTAACTTAGCAGCTCACCGTGAATTAGAGAAGGACGACTACTTCATGCGGTGAAGCAATCAACGCATTCATGGTATGAAAAATGAAGATAAGTAAATAATTTAAAAACTTCAGGTACCACAATGTGATTTATCATCACATACCTGAATGATTCGCAAGTAAAAACTATAAATTCCATCGTTTTCAGGATATTACCTGTCATCTCTATCAGGAAATTTCTGCGACAATTATTGCGAAATAAATTGACAAAAATTATTAGATTGTGCGATATTGATAATGCTTGTGAAGAGAACTTTCAATTGGTTAAAACATTTTTTTCACTTTTTATGAAAATTTTGTTCATCTTACGGGAAAAATTCGTTGAATAACAGCTACAATATATATAGAATCGACTTCTAAAATTTGGAAATACTCGCAACACGTTAATTTTCTAATTAGAAGTAAGAACTGTAACCTTTGCTTTTTACGTCAAAAAAAATTTTTTTTTCAAACAGTACTTTTTGTGAAAAATTTTCAAGATACAAATGTCGATTATATAACGATTTTTCAAATATGAATTACATACCCATGCAAATATATAGCAACCAAGTACACTGCACTTACTTTAAGATTATAATAGTTGTCATTGGTCAGAATCAGAATTACAGAAGTTTTAGTTTTGATTTCAACCAATAGGATCTACGATTGATATAAAATCTACACAAACGATAAGGGACTCCTATTTTTTTACCACTTCTCTACATAATAAACTTTATTCTTTGCACTTATTTACTCTTACACTTGTCTTATACTTAACTTCATCAACGGATCTCGACTGATCTCAACTCGTATGTATAGTGAATTTATAATCATGAAATTATTAACGCATTTCAATCATTCGGTTCATTCAGCAAATGGTTCTTTTCGTAAATAGCGTACGATCATTGATCACAAAAAGGACACACAAAAACACACAATAGAAAAGTTAGGAGAATACAAAACAAACAGGAAACACAAGCAAGCAAGTTAATCGATGATAATGAAAAACAAATCGAAATTTATGATTACAAACGATGCAGCGATGAATGAGTAATGAAAATGCGTGAGGCGAAAGCTGTTCCATCGTGGCGTAAATTGAGCGCAAACACAATCACAGATGCAAAATTGTGAAAAAAGAATTTTCTTCGAAAAAAACGATAAGTAATATCGATTACGATTGATACTGCATTACACGTGTCATATTATTTACAATTATCAAAATAAGTATGTTTTTCCATTCGAAGAAAATTCGACAAATATAAACAGCAAAACAACATAACGCGTTTGACATTTAGCACGTGGCGTAATAATACATTATAAAGAAAAAATTTACGTACTATATTCTCGATAGACCTTGTTCTCGGCTAGAAGAAACAAACAATAATGATATAATAAGATTGTATCCAATGAATGAAAAAAAAGTTACATGATTAAGTACTTTATTACCGTTGTACATTGTACATACGATTGAAGTAGAAGTAAGTAAACTATAATGTACAATTTTGTACACGATTAAATCACTCCATCATATTTTTTATTCATTAGCTAAAACAATATGATGAAAATTTTAATTTCTAGATTTCAGTTCGATCTTATCAACCAAATGGGAATACGAAGTGAAACTAACACGCCGTATGTACATATTTCATATTATGCAAACTGCAGATAAGTGTAACATTTATCATGTTCTGGTGTCAACCAAGATTTTGAACAGTTTTTCCATCAATTTAGCTTACAAAGAACCTCGATAGTTTTCGTGACTGTAAAAATCTCTACAAACCATACCACATCCACATTACATTCCATATATTCAAATGAAGTCTTATCACCGAATCACGTACGAACCTAGTTTGAAAGTAGTTCAAGAAATATGTATGTATATCTAAGAGCTCATGTTCGCACTATAAAATTTATTGAAATGACTCACATATTATGAATTCAAAAAATTACTTTAACTAGGGAGCTATTACACACAATGCTGAACTCATAATGAAATTTCAAGATGTGGCTTTTCAGCAAATAACGATATCAGTTATATTCTACACAGAAAAAGTCTTCCTAACGTGATTCAAAATACTCAGAAACAATCAAACAAATAACTCATCAAGTGATACGAATAAATTTCTAGAATAGAATTCGCAAATTGATTACAATCAATAATAATATGTAACGAAGATGAGAACGTAAATGAAGTACTTATATGACTATAATAAACTTTGCTATTCATAATATTAGTACGAGGTAATGAAAACATCACCATCTTACAAAGAATTGCTTATTCACTCGCAAGAAGGAGTAATTATTTAATTTCAGCAAATAGTCCGAATTCCACTGAATGCATTAGTGTACTGACTGAAGACCAAAAACGCACATAACGCAAAACTAGCGAATGAAGTGTACGTCTGGGTACATTTTCATGACTCCATATCTATGTACCGATACTGTAGTTATAAAGTACATATATCACTATTTTACGTTATGTACCTTCATAACGTGTTTCTTACGAAGATATAGTAATATATTTAGGAGTGGATGAGTAAATACAAGTGATTTCATGTTTGTAGATAACTGTTTTCCTGGTATCGCTTCCATTATTTTATCAGTAAGTTGGGTACAAGGCAATATTAACCAGATGCACTTTTTTAAAAACCTATCACGTCAGTAAAAAAACCGACACAACGCGACGATTCATTTTAAAGAGCTAATAATATGCATCATAAACGTTATTGACTTATCTCAAAACCGATAACGTTAATTTACCGATTTGGAATATAGATACCGAACGTTACGGATTTTTATTTGAAGTGCAGTTTTATTAAATGGAATTAGAATTTCAATAAAGTATTTCAAAAAACGTATTCAAAAAGAAGAAATTATTCCAAGCTTACCCACTTTAATAAGGCGTGTTTTACTTTCCTATTCATTCAACTGTTACAATATTCAAATCGTTTGGAACATTGAACCAATATAATAATTATATTATAACAAAAGCAAAGAATTTTGAAGAAGTTGTCTTAAAAAATATTATCTCTACGGTTGGAAAAATCTACATACAATATCTAATCAAGATTCAACCTCTACCTTACATAATAACCAGAAAGTAAAAGTTGATTTTTAGTAAATTGATAATAGACAGATTCACTTATGAATCAATATTAGCAACCAGCCCGCATTTCATATAAACCAAATAAAATACTAATGCTATTACATTATCATAGAACTACTGCATGTTGCATTTTAAGAAAATTTATACAAGTGTTAGATGAAACGATGCAAAAACTCAAAATTTGGATACAACAGAGTGTAGTTTGTTGAAAGGATGGTATTGAAATTGAAAAAAGAAAAAATTGAAAGAAAATGCACATAGTATGTTTCAATTTACAGTAATGGGAGGGCAAAAAGCCAAAATCATTACGAGTTCCAAATTTCAGCGGCTTACGCTAATTAAAATGTACTATAGTTTGCTCAATTTGAATTGAGCCCTGGTTATCAGAACAAAAATGTAAACAATATTAACCGATCAAATTGCTAGAAATTTGCTCGATATTGGATTTCTAGCAATTTGATTGGTTCATACCATATTGTTTACATTTTTGTTCCGATAACCAAGGCTCAATTTAAATTGAACAGACTGTATAACGATAATTAATTGCTGAAAACTAGCGAAAAATTTCCACCATTTAGAGCCAATGGAAGAAAATATCACTGCGGGAAAAGTTGAAAAATGAAATTTCGAGAGGTTTTTGTAAACCAAGTTTTCAACTTTGTAAATTCTTGAGTCTATTTGGCAGCATGGGTCAGAGAATCATTGACTATTCACGATCAAAGAAGTCTAAAAACTGATTCATTCCTTTCCAATAACTTCAAGATAGTAATTTTTAGTGCACTGGGAACGCGATGAACACGAATAACAGGAAAGACATGATAAATTACTAAATAAATATGAAATTTATATAATTTTTAACGTAATATAATGCAATTTGTGCTAGAATTTTAGTATGTAGTTGTACGCGCATTGGCAACCCCTTGAAATTAAATTTTCGCGACTAAAACATTGTTTTAAATGAAAATTAGCGGAGTGACGTACTGACCTTCGAAACAGGTCATAATGCATTCCCTACCAGCTTTCATTTCGAACTGGTGAAATGCAATTCAAAATATATGTCAGCAAAATAAATCATAATTATGGTATTAATTTTTTCGTTGCATTACGCAAAATGAATTCACGCAAAAGTGCATGATTTATGATCGCTTTTGACCAAATTATACCAAAATTCAATACTTTCTCATCATTTCATTTAACACTTTGTATATCAAAAAATGAAACAGTGTAGCATAAGTATACGCCCATTATCTAAAATATGTTCTTCATACACTCATTTAGTAAGCTAAATTTTACTGCACTACGCACTGGTTTCAAATTTAATGAAAATACCAAAAAATAATTTTAACAAACCTTTTTTGTTGATTTTAAAATGTATGAAACTTACTTAAGAGAAGATCCACGACTGAATCGACAATTGGATTGATTAATGTAGGTAGGACAGTAGGTAAAAGAAAAGATTTCATAATAATTATGAACTCAAGAAAAAAATCGCAATGAGAATTTAGTATTGCTTCTCTGACGATGAGTTGGTTACGACTGAAAATTTTAAAATGCGAATCTTTGAACGAAAAAATATCTTGGGAATTGTATGATGGTAATTCAGATAGTATACTTCAGTTATGAAAATATTTAAGGGGCGAAAGATCTGGTTACTATAACCGACAAGTACCAAATATTTAAACCAATACTTAATATAGAATCTTATCGAGTTCGGCTGGGATTTTTAAAACTGAAAATGTTAGTCGACAACTAACCGATATTTTCATATTTTTACGATACGCAAAGATGAACGTTAAGCTCATTTCTTTTCTTTTTAAAGCAAATTTTAGCCGCAAGTTTAAACATATTTGGTTTATAAAGATTAGAAAACATTTTGGCTGGTCTGACTTTAAACAAATTCCAACAGATTGCTAATTTTCGAATGAAAACAATTCGACCCGTTAAAGTTTGAGTAGTTGGTTCCAGATGTTGAAAAAAATGAACGATGCTGATAGATATTATACATTTCCAATAGAAAAAATGTACCGATTATAAAACGAAATAACTGTTCTGTCAACATTTTTGAGAGCTTATCCAGCGGACGATCTGACTCATTCCTTCATTTGAATTACGCCTACACTCTTATTCTTTCACTTCGCTGCCTTTAGATACGTATTAACGTTGTTAGGTACATCGCACAAAATATCAATATCTCATACATACAATTTACATTTGTTGGTGCGTATCTAAAATTTTAAAAAGTAATCATTTAAATTTTAGTACGGCAAGTATAATGCACCGATTCGATAAGGATTAGCAAAATAATAACAAAGTTCAAATAGTTCCATCATAATTTTTTTTCTAACTCAGCAGGTGTAATATCACTTTTTATATCGATGAGAAAAACATTATGATATAAGTTGATAATAATTTTTTATTAGTTTCCTTCATCTTCAGATCGAAATTTACATAATTTTGTCATTAAGGTTCGGTGTAACACTAGTTGTTTATCAATAAAGACTAATTGCATTGAGTATACTATACCGATCAGCTTTAAATCATATCTACTCATATTATTATTTGTCATTCATGAACGAACTAGTTGAGTGGAAAATATTATAGTGTGTGCATTGTACACATTACACACGCTCTCATATCCGCATCAATAGATTTTCTAATAAAAATTCAGACCCATTGAATAAGTACAGGACTAAACTAAAAACTCATTCCGATTAGTAAAGGAAGAGTAACTGACACATTCGCTTTTAGGGATTGAGGAAAATAAAAAAAACAAAAAACAGAAATATTTTGCAAGTACATACGTGTTATGTTATATGATAAAGAACTAAGACTGATTGCTTACCTCGTCGACCATCAGTTATAACTTGAATACAGTCTTTACGGTAGTTTGTCAGCGGACATTTCCATAAAGCTCCCGATTTATTTGTCCCAGGTTGCAAATTTTGATCGAGAGGAGCTCCCACTAATATCCTATTTAAAAAAACAGTACAAGTTTTAACTTTTAGATTGATAATCAATGTGAAAATATGAAGTATATAATGAAGGCGCTCATGATGAATATTCTACTCGCGTGCTATTAATTTTAAACCATGAACTGAAAAATACCATGTGGCTTTTATTAGGAAGTATATTTCCCGTGATTATTATTTCGGGTTCTGGCAATATGCTTATAATAATTTATAAACAAAACGATCGTAACACCCATGATATAAATTTAAACATTCATACAATATACTTATAATGTCTAGAATACATTGCGTAGCGTATATGTTTGAAATGATAGAGGCCAACTTCTATCGATTACAATAAAAACTTCTTACAATACATTTGGTATCAACTTATTCCAAAAAATAATAAAGGGAAATTTTAATGCAAGTTGGAAAAGATACGTGATACAGAAACTGTACAACACCAGAGTTCAAGTACCGAGTTTCTATTAATTATCGTAATGTAGATAGGCTAGGTGGTAGGTTGAGTACTTATTTATGGCACAATGACACTCAAATTTTACCATCAGAAAATTTCGTTGGAATCTAGACAAACCATCAAGTAGCGAATACGGCTACGTTTTGTATAAAATAAATACAATCGTACCTAATTATTATAACTTATAGGCTCAAAAAATTGTTCAACTCATTGCTTTCAAGAATTCTCCTCTATTAAATGAAACTGAGAAGGAATCAAACAAAGTAAATTGGTAATTTGGTTTGCAGGTTAGGTACTTTTACTTGATATCAAATTAAGGTTGTGCAATTATAATGCATTCGATTTTTAGAGTTAACTCAAAATTTGAACTAAAATTCATTTACAATGGTGAAATTAGTGTACTTACAATCCTTCAGAAATTCTTTTATCATCATCATAAATTTGATGGGCTGCAACCGAATATCCGAAATAAGATCCTTTGCCTCCCTGCTTCACTAGTGGTAATCTTGTTTCAAGATTGAAGCAATGAACAAAAAATACATCTTTCGTCAAGATTAAAATCAACGCACTGACATAATTATTCTTTGAAAGAATACAAAAAACCATTTTGCACACACTCCCGATAGAAATATATCATTATTTGAAACGTTGTTTGAGATTTGAAGAATATAATTCCATTTCAAAAAGATTACATAACAGCATTATTTTTCAGATAAATCTTATGAAAAATCATTCATAATGGAGGAAAATTATTTAAGATAAAAAACTTTTAGAAACACTACTTTCATTTCATTATCAATTCCACTCGAGACATTAGAAAATCAGAATTGAAATGAAAATGTCCAAATTTCGCTGTTTACATTAACGATACTCAAACTCGAAGAAGCTCGAAGTCTTCCGACCATGCTCCGACACCTTCGAAAATATTTTCTGCAAGTTGCATAGTTGTAGCATGCTGTTGCACCGTAGTTGCGCAACACACAACACATTAAAACATGAGTCAGTGTATGTAACGTAACATCTTACAAAAAATTACCTTCTTAATCTTATTCCTTTTTTGAAAATTTTTCAAAAATATCGAATTTTTGAGTCCATGAGCTTATGGTAGTCATAATTTATAAAAACTAAATTTATTAATGAATTTGAATTCTAATCCTAAAATTTAAAAAAAAGGAAAAGTTTCAACTCGAAAGTAAATAACATTTTCCAAAATTACAAAAAGAGAAAAGATAGAATGAAAAATGAGATGAGAATTTTTGTTGTAAAGTTTATCGAGTGGTAACAATTAACAAATAATTGTCAAAAAAAAAAACACAAAATAAAAATATTTCACGAACGAAAATCTCGCGCCTCGCGTTTGCCGGAAAACTTTCGCGTCTTTTAATATTATTTTATTTTATCATAAATGATAATACTTTGTTATATTTTTCAATTTCCTTCTCAGTTTCATTGTAAAACTGTTAATTCTTAGATTACGTTGAGCGTTTTTGTTCAAGTTGTATTTATTTGAGTTGATACCGTTGATAAGTAAGTATCAATTCCGTTTCATGTTTGATGTTTGTTAATAATAAATTTTTATGTAATCGTATTGTTGTAAGATGTTTTTGTTATCCTAGAATTCTCTAGTGTTACAAGTTGATGTTCAGTCAACCTCGATACGAATGCTTTTAGTTTTGTCCTCATGCTCATAATCTTCAATCAGTTTGCCATACTTGAACGAAGCCGCTTCATTTTTATGTTCTAGGTTATATCAATCCGCAATCATGGCTGGTATGCCCTTAAATCCTAAACCCTTTCTGAATGAGTTGACGGGTAAAGCAGTTATTGTCAAATTGAAGTGGGGCCATGCCTACGAAGGATATTTAGTTTCGGTTGATAGTTACATGAATGTGTTACTAGCTAGCACTCAAGAAATCATCAACGGAGAAGTAACTGGCGAAATCGGTGATGTTCTGATACGTTGTAATAACATACTTCATATTAGGAAGTCAAGTAATCCTAGGTTTATGGTTGAATAACGCTACATAGCACTCTTCTTTTATAATTGATGAACTTTGTAAATAATTTTAAATATATATTTTCATGTGTAATCTCTGCTTAGTTAATATTGACGCTGAAGTTTAAAGATGACTGTATGTGCGTAATACTTGAAAGGCCAACGGTAATTAGTACCTTCGAAATAAAAAATTGAATGTTTTTTTTGATTGCTAAAATTTTATATATTCCTCCTATTTGGAAACTTAATTATCTGTGCTTTTTCAGTATACTGTTTTACTGAAGTACTCGTTGACTTTAAATTGTCAAGAAATTTTCTTTTTTGTTTGATAAACATATTTCTTTTTTCTACAGCTTTGCGATTCATAAAACTTCGAATCACTTGTGACGTTGCGACTAAACTAAATTGTTAACATGATTCTCTTAGGACACAATTTTTATTGGTACAATTAAGTATTATAAAAAGTAAATAAGGAAACATTTTTAAAAATTGAAAATATTACGTAAAAGCGAAAATTTAACTGAAGATAAATTTTCAAGATTCTTGTAAAACTTAATTTCGTCCAGCCGACGAATATAATAAACAGAATATTGCACGAGATTACGCTTTATGACTTTAGCATTAAGCATTAATAAGAGATAAAAAAGTGGTAAATATTTTAAAAGATTCGAGTAGCAAAATGGAATGTACGTAATGTACGTAAAGTATGTAAAATCAACATTAAAAGCTAAATTTCCCTCTGACTTTAAAAAATCCTAATCCATTTCGGTTATGAATGATTGATAAAACACCAAAATAATTTTGTAGCAAAATAGGCTTATGTTGGATATGACACATCGATGTTCGTGGAGCTTGTTGTACAGCTTTAATGAAACGAGAGACAAAATTGTCAACATCGTACATACGTAAGTATTCATCGTTACCAGCTAAAAACAAATAGATAAACAAATATCAAACGTGACTCAAAGTAATACTTTTACCTTAATTTTTACGATATATTGAAGCATACTTTTGTGCCATAACAAGGGATGTGAGGTAAACGTAGCCCAAGGAATACTGCTCGTAAATGGATTCCATTTCGTACTAAATTTTAAGGGTTCTCCCTTATTCCACATAGGACGCACTCCAGTGATATTCCTGGATCTGAAAATTGAATTAATTAATCAAGAAAATCTGCAAGTATGGGATTTGGTACCACACGAAATGAGTCAGTATTAACTAAAAAGCAGCTGGATTTTAGTTCATGCAAAACAATTGACAAATTACTCAAAAGAGTAAAAAGCAAAAGCTAAATAATAAGTTTCTTTTGGATTACATCTGAAATAATATGGTTTCAAAGAAAAAGTGATGTCACGCAAGGAAATCGTGAACGCAGATATAATGCAACTAAAATGTGTCAAAACTGCATATTCAATAAAATAAAGTAATTTAGATGGAATTTTGGAAAAGTTAATCACAGATACGTCACTTTAGAAAAACAATTCATAATTTTCATTCAAGCAAGCTATCAAATCTTTAAAGAAGTGCGAAATGTTTTCAATACGAATACCTTGCTTTAAAATACGTAATATTGAAAGTTTCATTAAGACTTTGTGGTGTGTTAAAATTAGTCAAATTATTTCGAGCAACTTTTAACGCGCAACTTTTTAGAACATGCATTACACCTGAAGTTATTCCATTAATGTGTCTGTAAAATAATGAATTTTAAACAAATTGATTCATACAAAAACATCACATTAACAGCAATCGCTGTTGCTGCGTTTATACTTACGGAGCTAAAGATCCTGAAGGATAAACTAAATCTCCAACTGTTAGTGTATCGACATCGTGTAAGGGGATTTTATAATGATTTAATATTTTGAGAGCGATAAAGTCATATTTGACAACAATTAAGTAATCTTTTGTTAAAACAACAACTCTTTCTCTTTCATTGTCCCAAAAACTGATTCTATAAACCAGAAGAAAGGAGGAACTTAAAAGCACCATTCTATAATAATGCTGGAAAATTATAATAAATATATTCACGAACTCAGTGAGTAGCCAAGTGCCATAAACATCACTAATGTTCTGAGAATTATCGAGGAACTGTTTGATTTCAGTCATCACATTAGTAACCAATTCATCACGATAGCAAAAAAAAGATCTGGGATCTTCTTCAGCCCAAGGTAAAGCTAATGAAGTTTCATCTAAAACAATTTTACAGCAATGATAAACAGTAAGATAAAAAATAATTTCAATACGCAGTACAATCTACTGAGAAAACTTACGAGTAACTCTACGATTAAGAAGTGGTTTCTGACTTTCTGCTTCATCTGTATTCAAAGTTAATTTACCTCCCTTGAATTCTATGGGATCATCATCTAAAAGAGCGTCTTCTTTAAACATTATCAAATTTTTGAACTTTTCAATGTTCCGGGACAGAAATTGTAATCGTTTACCAACACGAAAATAGATGCAACATCATTGTACTGAAGCAATTTGACCCAAACATATACGAAACAGAAAACTCTGAGAAAATATTTTTCAAGCTGGGTGTTTGATACAATTTTTTAACGTCGAAAAAATTATTACATGTACAATGTACTATTATTATTTATCATTGATTTGATTTATCAGGAACAGCACAGATCATACAACTATACCAGGTGGTGGGAGCTCTATATGGAGGCCATCGGGCCAAGGGATAGTATACATGAGTAGAATAGCCACGCCTGTCATAAGCATGTCATAAGTCACGTCTCACGCATAAAAACTTTTTACGAATCTGTATACTTCGGTATTCTTACAAAGTCAAAAGTGTACATTTAGTTTTATAATTCGTTGTTGTTTTTAAAATCCGGCGTGTAGTGATAAGTGAATGCAAATTGTGATTGTGAATGGAAACCGAAAACATGATGTAAAAATGAATGGTGATGCAATATTTTACTATTCAATGTTTTAAGTATTCATTTGTATACATTTATTTATTTGTGATTCTTGTTGTTAAATCATCATGCTCTGTAGAGGACTCGTTGCATTAGTCACCGGTGGTGCTTCTGGTCTGGGTAAAGCCACTGCTGAAAAATTAGTTAAAGAAGGCAGTAAAGTGTTGATCTATGATCTGCCGTCTTCAAAAGGAGATGAAGTCGCCAAGAAATTGGGTGAAGATGCGGTATTTGTTTCTGGTGATGTTTGTTCAATAGACGAAGTACAAAATGTGATGCAGGTCACGAAAGAAAAATTTGGAAAATTGAATGTGATCGTGAATTGCGCCGGTACTTCCGTAGCTTTTAAAACATATAATTTCTTGAAGAACCTTCCTCACGAATTGCACGATTTTAATCGAGTTTTACAAGTGAATACAGTTGGAACTTTCAATGTGATTAGATTAGGAGCTGGATTAATGTACGAAAATTCTCCAGATGCGGATGACCAAAGAGGCGTCATCATTAATACATCTAGTTTTGCTGCGTTTGATGGCATTTCCGGACAAGTCGCCTACGCTGCAAGTAAAGCAGCTGTCGCTGGTATGACTTTACCACTAGCCCGAGATATGGCAAGTGCAGGCATCAGAGTATGTGCTATTGCTCCTGGTGTTTGTGATACTCCTTTAGTATCTGAACTACCTGATAAAGTTCGAATATTCTTAGCTCGGTCTGCTATATTTCCGAATAGATTAGGTAAACCGGATGAATTTGCCGGATTAGTCAAACATATTATTGAAAATTCTTTCTTAAATGGAACAGTCATAAGAATGGATGGTGGATTACGTATAATGTAGATAACTATTCTTTGCGGTAGATGTTCAATGTGTTTTATTAAAAAGTTGTTTTTTTAATTTTAAATAAAAAAATTCTCTACATTAGTTTTGTTTTTATTTCAAGACAACTCATCAGCCGCCAAAAAATGTTCTTTGTCCAAACAGAAAAAGAAATACTGCAAATAAAATGAGTGACATGAAACGAACAGCGCATTTATTTTATCGTTAAATTAGAAACAACTGAATTACAGGAATTAACATACGTTTTGTACACCAAAAAGAAAAATAGAAAAAATGAGATGAAAAAAGGCAAAAACATTCAGGGGCACTCGTGGTCATGTAATGGTAAAATATAAAAATTAATACAAAAGCGCCAAAATTTATTCCGACAAAAATATTTTAAGCACAGGAAAGTGAGAAATTTGTATGAGTACCAACCAAGAAATGAGATGCCATGGTTCATAAGTCAGCTACGTTCCGCAGCTTCGAATCAAAATCCTGAAACAATCATATAGCTGAATAAATTGATCTCTTAAATGCTCATTCAGAATCTCATCTCTAAAAATTGAGCAAAAAAATAATGAAATATTCACATCAATACGGCACCGAAAACGAAAAAATTTATCGTCTTTCACGTGAATCTTGTCGGTAATGCCTTGGAGAAGCACTTCTTGAACGAGATGTATGACGTTTTGGAGAACGAGAACGTGACCTAAAAGATATTACAATGTTTTGAAAGATAATTTCCCGGTATTTAATGGAGTGAAGTGATTTTTAATGCAGTGAAGTGAAAATACGCTGTACTGAAATTCAATCATTACATCGAGTAATTTCATTTCTGCATATTATAGAAAAATAAAGACTCAGAAGCACTTTAAAAAGATTCAAAAAAAAAATTAATAAATCAGAGAAAAAATTCATACAACGTAATTTCAAACATCACATTGAAAGTAATAAATTAGTAAATCAAACATTATAAAAAAAATCGTAAGTATTCAGCTAAATTTGCTTTATGTTTAAGAAATAAAGCGATCATACTTACTCAAATCAGTGATCGCAAATAAATATTAAAATTCAACAGCGATTTTATTATTAAGTAGGTATTAACACAGAAGATTCTGTAAGGTTGAAAAAAATCTGAGCTGTGTAGTGTAGAGTAGAAATTTAAGGCGAACGATAAACCCATATGCGGTATTTGTATCGAAGAAAAGTTATTTATTGTTGACAAGAATTTGCTGATAATGCCAGATAAAGCGCCCCACACAGGCAATCAATTCGTCGTAGCTAAGAAGAAATTGTATGAAGACTGATTTTTCATGTAATGCGGGCTATACGGCTTCTCTATTGTTTCTCAGATGTTTTGATTTATTTTAAGCTAACGCATACACTTCTGTGATTACAAAACAAACGAGAACCGCCAAATTCATTTCACAGAAATTAGACGGTTATATAGTTTTGTTTAGTCTCGTCATCACAGAAGCAACTCTTCAGCGCAACGGTTCTGAACGAAGAATATTTAAGAAGCATCTGGTTGAACCACGATAAAGGTGTGTCTGGTGTTTATACGAAATAAAACGCAGTACAAATACTGGAAGAGTATGTTAATGGAGGTAAGGAGAAAAGGTGACACAATTCATCTCCAGATTTTCCTGTAAATTACCCCAAAAATTATTTTAATTTAAGTTTTCCTCCTAAAATAGTCAATACGTCATTAACTAATAATTATAATAAAAACCGCTCAACTGATATATGTCTTTCCAAACCCGACATAACAAAAGAATAGCTGTGATAACTACTTTAACAAATTTTAATTCATTTCATTTACGATGAACTGAAAATAGCAAAACGTAAAATAGGAAAGGTATATCTACTTCAAAATTGTAATTGACTGATATCTGGTGGAATAATTTTTAAAATTCAACGTTTCAAAAACGTATTATCGAACTTGAACTGAAAGTAAACTTAAATTCATTGAATCGAGACAATGCATCTCCAAAAATGCGAAATAAAAAATATAATGAAAGAATTCCTTCATCAATTAAGAAAATGAAAGGCTTCAACATAAATACACATCTGACATGTACACAATTTACATTAACTCTGTGTAATGCTATTGAAAAATTTATCAAGTTTGTTTCTAATTAATCTCGTTAGGGTAAAAAATTAAAGTTCTAGATGAAGAAAGACACACCTAAACTTTTATGTAAAGTAATGCATTAATGTTGACACAAAAGTATTCTAACTCTAACCTGTAACTTCCACGACTTCTCGATGAATAGTTGTCATTTCCTCCATAACGTCGATAGTCTCTACCACCTCCTCCACCTCCACCACGACCTCCACGAGATTGTTGTCTAGAACGACCTGAAGACATTTCTACTCGAATTCGATTACCACACAAACGGCTGCAAAACAAAAAACAAACGAATTTTAATCTCATCAAAAATATACCTAGGATTTGTTTACACTATGATAATCGAACTAAGAATTTTATAGTTAGCAAGAGCGTCTAGATTGTGAATCGTCACAAAAATGTTCATAGCATACAAGCTGTGTTTGAATTATTACCTCAAATAAACTGAACTATTCCACAAAGACGATAGAAAAGTCAACTTACGTTCCATCAAGACCTCGAACAGCATCTTCAGCATCTCGTGGGTCTTCATATTCAACAAATGCAAATCCTGGAGGGTTTCTGGCGATCCAAACATTTTTCAAAGGGCCGTATTTATTAAAGGTTGATTCAATTTCATGTTTGGACGCGCTATCTCCTAAATTTCCAATATATACTTTGCAAGCTAAATCCCAGTTTTTGTGAGCCATATTTGCAACCTAAAATTCACGAAGTCAGAATAATAGTTTAAAAAAAAAACATTCATACACTATGACAATTACTTATGGCGTTCAGTTAAAGGAAAACACAAATCCATATTTTTCGAGAAAATTCGAACACGTAAGCAGAAAAAGAGAACAGCGAATTATTTGCAAATATTCAATCATCTAAGATGAGGAAATCGGACACACCATCAAAGCAATTATACAATGAAAGTGTTTTGAAAGCAAATTAACATAATTATTTCGTTGAAAAAAATGAAAAAGTTGAGAACAATGAGTCGAAAAATAATCCAACATACCGATACAAAGTAAATCACTTACTTCTCAAAAAGATAGCTAATTAAATGTTTCTCTCTTCTAGAGAGCAATCCGTTTAATAATAACGATTATTTCGATAAGTAACACTTCAAACGAATAGAAATGCCGTATGAAAAATATTCAATCGATCGAGTAGCAATTATTATATAACTTGAGATCAGAAATGTACTTCTAAAGTAAGATAATGAAAATGAATAATAAAATGAATTAATAATAAAAAGGAAGCGGTACAGAGCAATATTCAGAGGTATTGAAATTCTCTACAAACCATCTACAAACTGTAAATCGGTGCCTGGATCAATGAAAAAAATAGTAAACAAAAGTCCGGTATTGCCAGCAATGTTGGCATGTTGAAGGCATTGTTGACTCTTCTTGTCCGACACGACACGAGAGGCTAAACAACACCTCCTATAGTATAAGGCCTGGGAGCTGATTTTGTGACGTTATAGGCGGAGGTGAACTACGCGCGTTTTATAATAGTTGTTTTTTTATTTATTTATTTTTATTTATTAATTTTTCACGCGCGCTGTTTTCGGAACTGTTTTTAAAAATTAATGTTATTGAATAAACTACCACAAATTTTTATATTTTTTGCGCTACTATTTTTATTTTGATGACTTTGGTTTACCGTACTGTGGTTTACAGATTGACTGGAAGATTGTTGTGAGGTAGTCTTATCTTCATCTTTTATTTCATTCTTAGATTGACTTAGCTTTTGGCAAAAATTATGAGTAACTTTATCATTTTTAAATGTGTATTGACCTAGACAATTTCTAGTCATAATTTAAAATTTGGAATAATGATAGTTACAAATGAAAAGAACCTCAGGTTCCCGTTGTCTTCTTGTGAGTCGCTTTTTACAAGTTCAATACTGTTTTTATTATGAATATCAACAACACTGTGTAAAACAAAATATTGAAGTGAAAAGAGGGGCTAGATGAGGCAAATTTTTAATTTTCTATAAGCCATGAAGTACGTATTACTTACGTTAGAATAAATTCAAGAAATAGCTGCAGGGTTGAATGAGAAAGACACAGGAAAAAAGGGAGATCAGAAGATCAATGAAGCAAGTCGTTAATGAATGTATGTTTTACTTTTGCGATTATGTGGATTTTGGAGCTGGAAAAAAGAAAATATTGCTCACGTATTGCTGATATCGTAATATCATCTTCTGGTCGTACTCGTAATCATAAGTCTTAATGTTGAATAGTAAACTTAAAACATTCACATTTTCAAATCTGAAAAATGATTTTCAGTTTTTTTATTCTTATTTGAACAAGAGAGTACCACTGCTAATCTGCCAAGGTAGGTTCAACGTTTTATTTACAATGTACTTTGTGAAGACTGAAGGAAAAGATAAATCACTGTGGAAACCAATAATAATCAATCAGTATGATCTGATAAATAAATCAACAGAAAATTCCGTAACAGTATTACTATTTAAATGCAATTTAATACTTTTAATAAAAATTCATTCATTTGTTATGAACTTAAAAAAGACGTTACTTACAAAATAAAAATAATAACAGTATAAACATTTTGTTTCATTCGTGAAGAAAAAGGATATGGTAATTGGTAACGAAGAATTATAAATAAAAATAAATGAGTAAACCAGTCGAGAAATTCGCAATAAAATAGAAATAGGCAAATATTTCAAAATAAAAAAATGGAAAAGCTAAAAGACACATTCGCGATCATTTAATTAGGCCTACGTTCCAATTTGGTCCTACAAACAATTTGCAATTTCATGGTTTTAGAAAACTTTTCCAAGAAAATCGATTTATAGGTAAATCAAGATTAAACCTTCGAAGTTACTGACAAAAAAACAACGATAATAACAATTACAGTACAAAAAAAACATAGAAAAGAGTCGCATGAAAATGAAACGAAAGTTATGTTATTTTACAGCTAAAAAACTTCTAATTATCGATCTAAATTCAAAATTACCTAATATAATTCAAGAAGCATAAACAAATTGCTTCTTTTTTGATTTTTTAGTTTTCGTTTTCACTCCTGGCAACACTTTTTTAATTTTTTTAAGCAGGGTTTGCGATTTTTTTTCGGTAGGCTTTGCGATATTACTATCCTTTGGAGGATTAGGATTTTCCTCAAATTTGCCGTTACAGGTCATGTGCATGACAGGTGAATGAGTAGCTTGTTCAATAGATGTTTCCGTATTCTTCACTAGATTATTCTGGTTCGGTTCACTATCTTCTAGTGTAATATCTTCAATTCTCAGTCTACAAGTAATTTTAAAATACATATAAGATTATTAAAAGATTTGTGTAATCGGACTAAAGTAATTTGATGAAAGAATTTTTTGTCTTACCCTTCTTTTTCATTCAGAATACTTCTTTTTGTTTCTACACTTTTGATGGGAAGTAAGGAAGCTTCAAGTTTTTTCCAAAAGTAACCATTTACAATATCTCTCTCGTAATCTGCTCTAACATAACAACTATACTCAATTGGAAGGTTGCATTTTTTGTAGGTGCAAGGTATCACTTTTCTATAGCCTTGTTCTGAAACGAAAATCGTTCATGAATCAATACGTTGAAAATAAATAAGTATTTGTACGCAAAAGTCTTCCAAAAAAATTGAAGAATATTTACCATAAGTTATAGCTTGAGCGTATTTAACAAAAAAAGTGTGACGATCGCTGCACACAAATTCATCGGAAAGAATCACAAAAAGCTTATTACATCGCTCTGAAATTAATTTCATGATAGCTGCATGCTGGAAAGTAATTCCTGGGATAAGATCTCTATCTTTGTCGCAAACCTACGTGGTAAAAAAATCGTATTTTGTATTAAATTTAGTACAGTTGGTATAAGTTTAGTTACAAGTAAATATTTCACTATTTTACCTTCAAACCCAATTCTTGTTCCATTTTATTCATGATATCTTCTGCAAACGGTCTATCAGCATCGACGTATAAAATAAACGCGTCATAAAATTGTGGACCACTTCCGTTTCGCTTACGATGGATATCATCTGAAATATAAATTTTTTCATTTTTAATTCTACCCATGATAATGCAATCAAGTTCAAGTTAAAAATTACCCAGAGTTAGATCTTTCTCGTCAGAGGCGAAAGTACCACGATCTGCGCATGGTTGACGCTGAACTAAGCTAGTCATCTTTTTTTCATATTCCACAGCATCATCATCTAGAAACAAGTAATTATAATTTGAATATCTAGATGTTTATAGTTATTTTCATAGTTCTGAATTTGGTTCATTAGATTATGCAATCAATATTGTTTCTGACTGAGAAAAACTTACAAAACAATTGCTTTGTGTCATCAAGAACATCATATCTATCAATTTTTTCAAAGTAAGATTGCAGCTGTCCCAATGTTAATTTTTTTTCTGGACCGCAATATGACAGCAATTTTTCGATTGGGTTTTCACCCAACCATCCTTCAATAGTACTTATATTCATTAAATGCGCAATTCCTCTATAATCTCTACACAGAAAGAAGAATAATTATTACAAATGTAACTCGAAGTAGCGGGATTGCTCCCGTTGACTCAACGAATTTTAAATAGGTACCTAGGTAAACACAGAGGTTCGGGAGAAGATAAAATCTTGTGTTTATTTAACATACAACTCAGTCTACTCATTGTTCGCGGCCTCATTGCTTCCACGGGTATCTCATCTAGATTGATATCTTGTGTCATTTTTTCACGCATTATTACTGTATAATTCAAATTCAGCGTAAAATTAAACCGTAATCAAGTTACTATATAAGCAGCTGATCTACAAAAACAAAAACACGAAACACCTCTTGCAATGATTTATCGATTTTAAGTTTATTTTTTAGAACTTATCGCATCAAGTACTTACCATTTAATCGATGATTTCAAATGCAATGCAAGAAATTTGGTAACACATCATTAATAAATTGTAATCTTGCTCAGCATAAAGTTTCAATTGTGGAACACTTCATCCTTTCTAGTTACCAGATTACTTTTACTTAACACAAAACCGAACTATTGACGCGATGACAAAAACAACTTCTCATAATTTGGCAATTAAGTAAGTTCGTATTTTGTTTTGTACCAGAGTTCTAGTTCTTAATAATTTGATTAAATTCATTCAACAACTACGTCATACGTCATACTCGTAGGAATGTCGAAATAACGATGAGTTGTACAGTAGTAACAGGGCAAAAAAAAACACGAAAAATTTCTCAACTTTCTGGGTAGAAAATAACCTGTACATCACGATTTTGTGAATCTCAAAAAGATTTCCTTGGCAAGTATTCAAATGGGTGCACAAGAATGAAAATTGTACAAAAAGTTAACAAATTATTCCGATATTTTTTTCGTATCTTTTTTTAAAGCAAAGAGTTTCAAGCAAGTTTTTGCACTTCTTTCACGTTCGTTTTTGTTATTTCTCGCTTTTAATACATATATAAGCCTGAAGATGTCGTTGAATGTGATTAAAAATGATTAAAAATTCCTAAAGTGAGTGAATCATGCTCATCATTCTCCAACTGCATAAATTATAATTTTTCGGTGAAACTATAAATTTTTCCTTTTGACTTGAATTAATCATAGCACATCGTTTTAAAAGTGATTTATAATTTAGATGCAACGTAATACCTGTCTATGGTGATATCATTCAGCCAGTCTATGACACTTATTCAATTTCGAATGGACTTACACTTACATAGTATTTTTTTATTATCTAGCAACAAAGCAACCGATCGTAGTAATGATGAGAAATGTTTTGCATGTGTAGTGTATTTCGATCATCAACATTGGTAGTTCATTCATTAATGTAATATTCGTAGGTAACTGCAAGCGCTAATATATAATTGTATATTGTATGTAAGAATGAGTATATGAATTATTGAATATTGTATGAGGATGTATTTGTTATTTGTATGCTTTATAACTACCCATACTTGAAAATGCTCAAAAATCGTGATGAAAAGGAACTTCATGAGAGTAGGTAGACCTATTTACCGAATTTTTTTTATGGTTATGAATTGTACAAACTAGATATACAATGAAATAAAACCTCGAATACGTTTAAAATTTGACATTACTCGGTTAAAATTTGCAAACAAAGTTTTTAAGGAGTTAATTTTACAAAACCAGCGTTGGAATGCTTTAAACATTTTATTTCAACTATAATACTTATCTTTTTAGAACTTACAGTATATAAAGCATTTTAAAATAATAAAACATCTTAAAATACATAGTTATTTTAAAAGATTGAATTCAGCCAAAGCAAGAAACTGCGTTGAAAGCACATTGCTTCCAATAGCTGCGTTTTTGTTGCAACTCTCTCACATCTCCCTGATGACGTTGTCGACTCAAAAACTGTTTTGCGAACAAATAATTGATCAGTGCATTTTCAAAACTTCTATCATCATCCATCACCTGCAAAATAATACACAAAAAGATAATATATTAGATATTGTGATGAGTTTTCACGGGCATTAACTTGAAAATTTTATTTCATTCCGGTTTATTGTTCTTACATAAAAATCAATTTTGTACAGGAATTTCATTTTTGAAAAGCTAAATAACTGATTTTCTTAATAACTAGCATTATTTTATCATTAAAGGTGCCTCAGAATATTCAAATGAATTCATGGATATAATTATTTACTTTTCACATAGCACTTGAATTAAATGACTGCAGGAGAACTCTACCTTTTAAAATAAAACGTAAAAAAGACATAACATATGTATGTATGTAGACATTCATTCAATTTTCTTAATTATATCTTTAAAAATGTCGTACATCAATAATGCCAATTCTCTCATAAATTAAAGCATTGATAAACTGGTAAATTTACTTTTACAGGGACCAACGATATCAGTTTTATTTCACATATTTCACATGACTCCAAAAACAACACCTGAACAGTTTCGAATTAATAGAATCCATAAATTTACCAAGTTTCAATCGTATGAACACTTGTTTTCCAACAGTAGGTACGTAATAAAATGCCTCGTTTGGGTTCACATTGTAAAAAAAAAACATCCAACACTTATGGTAATCAATTTATATCTATGTAAAATTTCTCGTGGTAAGTTTATTAATTTTATTATTAGTATCTGCCTGTCTGATTTTTCCTTTACTTGATGGATATGGTTCCGTACCTTTTTTTTCGGAGAATGCGTACGTTTCTATACCAATTAAGAAATATTTTTAATTTGTGTCATAAAGGAAAATTTCCTAAATTAATCAAAAAATGTTCAGCGTTTTTAAATCTCTGTTGCGTTACTGAGCAATAAAGCATGATGAGTATAGATGGTAGATTAGATATCTACTTATTATCGAAAAACATTAGTCATACGAAGATTTTAAATAAGAAGCATTATCTACTTCATTTCCCCATTCATGGTAAAGATAAATACCTACAGACATTTTTCTATTCTATTATTGGTTTGGTAGGCACGATCATAATATATTATTTTCCGAGCTTTTTTATTCAAGCACTCCATAAATCTTTCAATTCTTTCGCGAATAAGTTTTATCGTAAATAATTCATGCTCTCCACAAGTCAAACGTTCACCTACACTTGTTGTTTATTTCATTACCTATTCATTATTATTATCGTAGATAAGTGCTTTAAAAATAAAATAAAATTGTATTTATGTTGAATAAACTTGATTTACTTAGATAAATACTGCGAGAAAAGAAATTTTTAAATAGGTACAAAAATTTGAATGATTATAGGTTAGTCGGATAACGCCATTAAATTTGAATCGCTTTTACTGGATGAAATTAATTCCTGTGGGAAATGATATGTTGAAAATCCCAAAAGAACAGGTCTGAACGGTTGAAAATTTAAATTCATTAATGTCGCGCTTTTTCTTACAGTAAATTCTCGGATTTATTTTTCTATCATTTGTAATTTACTCGAAATGTTAAATATCCGCTAATCTCTCTAAAACCTAATTAATACAAATGAAAAATTTCACAATCAATCTTTTATAAAGCTACCAACACTAGTATATACATTCACGTTCATTGGAACCTTTCGAGTGTTGTACTAAAACTAATTTAATTCGAGTGTTTGCGTTGCCTATTCTTGGAGCCGCGGTGAAAGAAATTTTCTGACTTTCTTCTTTCTTTTAAAAAGTCTATTTTGAGAAATAAGAATTGTAACGATGTTTATATCTATGTTTGAGCGTTTTTCTGTTCATAATTTTACAACTGTTTATGCGTGAATTATTAAGATAGTGACAGGTATCTAATTAAACCTCTAGATCATACCACAATAATATTCGGAGTAAGTGTAGGCAAATATTAAAAACAGTACACTAAATTGTAAGTTTTGGAAATAAGTACAGAAATGAAATAATTAGACTTCAACTTCATCGTATTGCTGTTTTTTTAGCACTATTCAACTTTCACGAAATAAGTTAATGAAGATGAAAAATGTTCACTATTAGGAATTGCGAATACGTTACTCTGTAAAATGTGATTTACTTCGCGTTAGTTGCGTTAGTTGAAAAGAAACCATGTTAAAAGGTTCGTTTATTAAGCACTTGAAGTAATTACGTTTACTAGTTTTCTAATTTTGCATTTTACAACAGATGGAAGTAGTGCACACATTTTTTTAGAAAATGAAATACTTCTGATTGCGTGTTTTTCCTATATTTTGTACCGTTCATAGATGCAGCTTTTTCTAAAATGTTTTAGAAATATCTTTCTTGCTAAGTAGGTAGATAAAGATAAACAATCATGTGAATTCGCTTGGCAAGTGCATTTGTCACGATCACTTAATACTTGGCTTTTTCACTGATTAGAGGAGGCGGAAATCGAAAAAAATACGTTTTTATTCATAGTTTTTCATAATTTTCACAAAAAAAGTTATATTTAAAAGAAAGTTCGTTCAGATTTTTTTGTAAAAACCATAATATTTAATTTAATTATTATTTATAATTTTTTTCAAATTCAATTCTTCTTATCAGTAAAAATTCGTGTAGCATGTGACTGTGACGTAACGCTTGCCAGACGAATAAGTGCATGTAAAATCGAGGAATTACCTAACGTTAATATTATAATTACAATTAATGTTTTTTAGGTAAAATACTGATAAGGGAAAAGAGAGAATGAGACGATAGTTTCGATAAAAATTTTCGATTTATTCTTTCACCGTACTTTTTTTCTCACTATATGTATCTACCTTATAATCTTATATCTTTTAAAGCCACTTTCATGCATGTACTTCTTTAAGAATAACGATACATTTTCTGAATACATTTAGTCAGGTAAGTATTGATGAATGCAATACTTGCAGACATCGATGTAGTTTTTTTTTAAAAAGCTGGAATTATTGTACGCGTATTTACAAACCAAACTTTCATGTTTACCACACGTTATAAACTTTTCGCATAGTAAATATTCATTTTCCTTCATTGTGCTATATTATTGAGCAAAGGTGGTGTATAGTAAACATAGGAAGTTACATCCGACTAAAGATTTTATTTTTTCTATTTGCAAATTTTATCGAACACATTTAAGAAGTTGGCAGCGAGTGATATTTTTCTATGGTAAAGTTTTCAATGACATTTATCCGGATACCTACGAAAGTTGAATACAAATATTTATTTTGAAACTTTTTCTGCGAGAAATCTTGCTTACGAGAAATATATTTCAAAAAAATTTATCAGGAGTCGATATCGTATTATTGTCAGTACTTACATGTATGTGTTTCGTAAATATGTATTTGCAACGAAATTTATTGTATCAAAATTTTTTGTAAAATTAAATGTATACAAAATTTTCCAGCAGCATGAATAAAAAAGAAGTACCTATATGGAAATTTTTTCAGTTTTTTTATTTTTTCTATTTTCGGAATATTAGATTAGATAGGTCTTGTAAAGAATTCCGTGGGTGAAACACTTCATACATATGTAGATATGCGTATATATACAAGGTGTCCTGTTCAAATGAGGGAATCTCTGATTTAGTGACTTAACAACAATACATATGTATTCAGTGTGCAACTGTGCATATGGATGTTTGCTTCTCGTCAATAGATTACAAGTGGTGGATGTATAAATTTTATTTATTATCTGATGTAAAGTTGTTGCGCATTAATACTGTTATATTTTATAACGAAGGAGTCAACAAATTTTTTTTTCTCTTAAAAACATATCAAAAGGGATTGAAATTTAAATCCGGAAAGTAGTATCCTCGTACAATCATTCATTTTGAGATGCAGTGAACACATGATCATCTATGAAAAGCTTACCTCTGAATCGTTTATTAATGTGTCAGATTTATCTACTGAAATCGCAGGATGCGATAAGGTAATGCTAACGTTGATTAGGACTAAACAGAACCACAACAGGATCCAGTGTAATGATCTTTGAGCCCCGAACATGTCAGCTACCTGTAATGAAAAATTTACGCCGAATAAAGTATAGATGTAATATCTAAATATTTCTGAAAAGTACAACTTCCTGAGCTCCTATAAATTAAAATAAACATATACTTTTAATATGGTTATTTGAACTTTGATTGAAACAACCTTAACCAGCTTCTAAAAAAAAATCGAACTTTACAATTAATAATTTATATTTTTATCAAACGTATTTGAAACTTAAATTTCACATACATTGCTTCAAAATCAGAAGCATAAAGTATCATCAAACGTTTCGTCGTTAAAATAGATATAGAAAATTCACCTAGCTCTTTGTAACAAAAGAGGGAATCTAAGTTGTGTTGAATTTGTGTGAATATAAACGATTTACATTCCGAAATATGATACTGACGACGCGACGTTGGTAGTTCAACAAATTTATAAACATTAGATAACCATGGAATTATTGCTCTCTTTTGTTCTTGAGAGTGAAGTAAATCTCTAAAGCCTCCTAAAACTCGGATATGAATTTTCTATTCATCGTTTTTCTATTAGTTCATCTTCAATATATTCGCATTTTAAAAAATATATGGTATTTACATCGCAAATGTATTTACGAATTTTCTTAGAGAATAATGAAGTTCTCCCTAAAATGTTCGTTCATTCATGAAGCAATTTTTAATCTTGCGAATGAGAAATGGTTTACTTTATATTAAACATTGTTTGAAAACATTATGAACTTTGTATTCTAAATTTACTTGTTAACTGTTTATGTCTATCAAAAAGTATCTACCTAATCTATCAGTAACAAGAAGATATATCGGGCTATGGTAGGTATGTGTTGTACTCATTCTTATTGCTCCGAGCGAAGTGACTTTTCCTAAAGCGTTATTCACATTCCACATTATTCATCTGCATGAAAAAGAAACACGAGTTGTTGCGTATTTTGGATTTGCTTAAAAACTAATGAAATTTTAATCTTTCCACCGAAATGATTTTCACTTGTTAATGTAGGTATCAACATAATAGAAAGGTAACAGGCCCAACCATCAAACTTCAACTTATTTGTATACAGTTGTACAACGTATATCATGCATACTACAAACAAATTGTTTTTGAAACTTATTAATGTTTGATTTTCATCCTTTGGGCCTTTTATTTTTGCAAACAATTCGCTTTGCTAGGTGAATATTTATTTGTTTTATCTTACGTACAAGTTGCCAGCTCGCCATTTAAATTTTGATGAAATTTTTAATACTTTTTCAATTGGTAATTTTAATTTTTGGATAAAACTTTTATTTCGCTATAATCGGTAAGCTGAAATTCCTCATAAATATTTTGACTATTTTTTCATTATTTTTATTTTCTTTTTTAAATAAAGCTAAACATCCGGTATAAGATGCTCTGTTGAATTTTCGAATTGCCGAGTAAAAAAAAAATTAAAGATCCACTTCGTTTTCAGAATGGAAATTCAGATTTATTTGTTTTGGTTTTGATTTCAGTTCTAAAAAATGTAAGTTATAGATTATATAATGACTTGGCATTCGATTATGTTCCACTTTTTAACGTTGAAACTGAATAAGGATTATTTTTCATCAGATTAGAGAATCGCCCCTTTGGGTGGTATACATAATATATATATGTAGGGTGTTTCACTTCGATAGTACTAATTTTCTTTCATACCACAAGTGGAGCAACTCAAGTTAAATGTATGTATAATGTTTTGTCCATCTTAATCATTGCAGGGGTAAAGACATACTGAACTAAAATTTTTTTCCTAAAAAGATGAGGTCATTTTCAAAAATTTCTAGTTTTTTATCCAAAAATTCTAGAGACATCCGTGTCGAAGGGTCCCTTCTCCCTTATTAGTTCAAGAAAAATTTTCCAAGTGGATACTTATACAAGCTTTTCAAAAGTTAAGGGCAAAAATTTGAAATTATTTTGCAAAATTTTAGTGTTTTTTTTTTGTGCATTATTCAAGATATTTCACAAACCACTCAACCCCTTTCTTTCAATTTAGTGATGGCGATACCGATACGATATATCGGGATATCGATATTTTCCCAGAACATCGAACAAATATCGTATCGAAATTTTTCCTTCCAGTACTCCTAGGTATCGGTATTTTTTTACTGAATTTAGACGTTCGATCATTTTTTTGTTTTTTTTTTTTTTTCGTCGTATAATGCTATTTTAAATGATTTTTTTCCATTTTTTACAAATTTTGAAGTGTAAAAATGACATTTTTAATTTAAATGATTTTTTCATTTTTTGCAACTTAAATATGTAAAATTAATTAGATCTGAACTTTTTTTCTGAAAATCTGAGATCGTTTTTAAAAATTTCCAACTTTTTATCCAAAACTGCAAGAAGCTAGATTGTTCAGTAAATTAAACTGTATTTGTTATTATTTCACAGTTCCAGTAAAATAACAAAATATAATTTTCGGGCGAAGCAACGTTTTCCAAGCATCGGATATCGATGATCATAGTGATATTTGTGGTATCGATATTTCTCATTTTGATATTTTTGTTACCGAATATCGATATTTTGATAAAATATCGCCATTCCTGTTCAATTTTTTCCCCGGAAATACTACACCCCAAGTTTCCATTACACTTTGGCTCAAACCGGATGTGTCTAGCATTTTTGGATGAAAATTGGGAATTTTTGAAAATGAACTCAGTTTTTCAGGAAAAAACTTCAGATTCCTTAAAATAATGGTTATAGGTCCTTGGACTCATTAAAATCCACTTGCAAAAAAAATTCAGACGATTAACGATGGTGTAGAAGTATTTTGTTGATTTTATTTTTACCGGAGAGCTTGTTTAGCCTTTAGTTTATTTACAGGGTCTAATGAGAAGATTTCCGATATTAGTCGAATTAAATTATAATTTTTTCAAATTTTATGCGTAGCTATTTCAAAATTTCAAACAGTAAAATAATTGGTATTGATATTTAAAAAACATGATAGATATTTTCCAATATTACTTATTTATATTTTAGCGTTGTGTTGAATGGGATGTTCAAATTACAAATATGTAGCAGATTGCAATATATGAAGTGTAATTCTTGAGCATTGAAAGTCATTTAGAGAGGAAAAAAAAATATCGACGGTTGAATTAAAAGTACCACGATGAGCATTTAAACATGCTAATAACATTTTCTATTCCAGGAAATGATGTATTTATGAATCATCAAAAACGATATAAAATGAAAGGTAAAATAATATTTTACAGAGTACCTACGATTTTTCTTCGAGGGTTTTTTTTTACCTTCTCGGTATAGGTGAGGTATTGTAATCGTAGACAAGATGAAATTTCTAATAATAATAAAAAAAAAAAAAGGGTACGTGGCGTTTGATGCTGGGATGAAAATAACGTAACTGGGGATGTTCTACAGTATATGTATGTTATTTACCTATCTGAAAACATGAAGAGAAGAGTATGTAATTTTTATTAACACGAACAAAAAGATGTTTTATAATTTGAATGGCGTCACTAATCCGTTATTTGGAAATAAATCACAACAAACCATACGCAGAGGTTACCGACTACAGTAAATATATAAATTATGTACGAGTAATGTAACCCTTTTGATGTGGGATAGATTAAGTTTGAACGATTTACTACAGGTATTGGTTCGTATACAAGTTTCGCCACGAAGGATAAATTGCAATAGGTAGGTATACACTTAAACCTATCTATATATATACCTGGTACCTGTCTATCTATATAAATGTATTGAAAATTTACTAAAAAGTTATTGATAAAATTTAACGTAAAACTTCTGCAGTCGTTGTGGTTTTTGAATTTTTCACCCTCGCCTCTCGCTTAGGTATTATTTTCATTCGGCAAAACCATAGCAAAACATTTCGCTCGTAATGTTACAAACTTATATCTGTATTTCTCTACCTGCTCATAGTTTTTCCATATGCTCCAAGGTAGGTATGTGGGATGTGTAAATATCTGATACGAATGGGTACCACCTATACGTATAATTGGCTTAAACATAAATTTACTTTGCATTTTATAAAGTGGTATACCTTACTATGGTATATTGTATTTGTTGTTCGATTGGATGTTAATAATGAACGAGCAGTAAAAGAAAATACCTACATTATTTAATGATTTTTGATTTTAAGTAATTTCTCTTCGTCATAGGTATCTAAAATGAAAAAGTTATTAAAAGTTCAACCTTGGAAATATTCCCGCTGGAATACTAGTGCAAATGTTCTCGAAAATTCAATTTAATTATTTTTGACGTAGCTTTCAAATAGCTAGGTTGATACATCTTAGGTAAGGATAGACTAAAACGTAGGAAAAATGTAAAGATGATTCCAGCTGTCCGATTGAAAGGTTTCAAAACTATCCTGAATAGATAAATGCGACAATGATAAGTATACAAAGAATAAATATTTTGGTTTGTACTTTTGAAATTCAAAAAAATGCATAGTTACTGGCTGATGAAAATTTTCATGTTCCACTGGTACAAATGAACGAACAGTAGATATGTAAAAAGTTGGTTCACATCCCGTTCGTAGTTTCGTCTTTTTAAAAAAGTTTAAATTTAAAACAACTTACTAAACACTGCAACTACCTACTCGTATTTTAATTAACCCGCGAGAGGACAGTTTAGTACCTATAAGTTATCTCTGCAGATGAAGTGAATATCTCCATTTTACAGTATACCAACTTCCAAGCTATCTGTTTACACTTTACAAAAGTGAGTTTTTTGTACCCCTTCTGACGAATCGACGTAACGAAAAGCTTCATCTCCCATCTCAACGTTGACTTGAACAGCACTGTATCGTTTATCTAATATCTACTATCTACTATCTACTGGGCCCCATCTTATTTTCCGTTAATTTGTTTCAATCTCCTATCTCATCATTTATTTACTAAGCTGTAAGAAATAGCAGTAACAGGAAAATACCAAGGAGCTATTTACGTAATAGTACATCATTTGAAACAATTTTCTCTACAGAAGAAACTTTTGTGTCACGAAATTAAATTCGATTCGTTTTACATTATCACTCCTTCTGAGTGTCATTACAAACAAATAAACAACCAGCTGATAGGTATAACTCGAATCGGTGCTTTTAATAACCCTGGTGAATTTATAAGGGTCGTTCTCTCTATTGAAATTACTGTGTAGCGAATTGAATACCTGCAAAGATTGCGATGTAATTTATATACCTACTATGAATAAAAGAAAAAAACTGATGAACCAGTCAATATTCAGTATTTTGTAAGTTAATATAGATCTATTAAACGAATCCTTAAAGTTAATTTATACACATATGGGAGGTTATACTGGGTGCTCTGTACCTGCCATACCCCCTTCATAACTATATATGCTGCAACTCAAATTAGTCCTGTGAATGATGCTTTGCATATCTTAAAAATTACTGGCGGCGCAGAAATGTAAGTTAATTTCTATCAAATTTTCATTTTTTTAAATTTTCTTATTTTTAAATTTAAAAAAGCATCGCAATATGTTGTTCTTCGCCCTGATTTTCGTACAGTAAAAAGAACACGCGAATTGATTCATTCATGGAATAAACAGCAATAGGACCATACTGACAATGAAAACCAGGCTATTGCAGTTTATCGACCTAAGGCGGAAGAGGGGGGCAAAATATCAACAAAATCCGTTTTGGGACTCCAGAAAACTATTACGTCTATTTTTGGCTACATCAGATATTTATTTTTATTTTTATTTTCCGAAGACTGAAATCATATCTTACCTAGCTCGATACCGACCAAAATCGCTTTAATTCGGCCAATCGACTCAGTTTGACGGTGGATTAGATATATAAGAGTTGGGACGACCATGGGTCAAAATTCAGCTCTGCCAAAATTTGGTGGAGAGAGTGCCGAGGGACCAAAACCGCGAAAATTGTTCCTTTTAAAGTCAATCGATAGAGAATTTAAAGTTTTATAACTAACCCAAAAATCAGCTTCTTGGTTTAGATAGGAGAAGAGATGTGCGGTTTTTTCACTTTTGAAAAAGAGCTGTTCTTCTTCTGCCTTTCCATCAAATTGAGCTAAGAAGTATAAGTTTGGTATGTAAATGTGTTTTTTCGAATTTCGACTTTTCAGACCCATTGCGCCTCTTTACAGCCCAGAAATGTGTTTTTTTGGTAGGGTTTTCTTATGTTTTGAGTCTATTCCTCGCTTATCTCCCCTCCAAATTCAGCCAGGAAGTTCAAATTTCGTATGTACATTTTGTAGAGGTTCAAGAAGTGCCTTTTAGAGGTCTCAACTTGGTAAAATCCTCCGCCGTTATACTGCCTGCCTACAGCTCAGGCACAAAAGATGACTTTAAGAATGGTTATAACTTTTTCCGAACTTGGGACAATTAAACTCACATCGTTGTACTCCTGTAATTTTCAGTGTATGCAAAATATCATACGTAAGTGTAACTTGTGCTGCCACATTTGCAGTATAAAGGGCGTGCAATCAAGACAGACCATATTGTATAATGAACTGCTTTGCAACAGAGAATTTCTAAGAATAAATAACAATTATCAGTGTTTCACAAACGGAAAATTTTTCGATTTTCCGTTCGTTTTTGATTTTTTTTTTTTGTTTTAAAAGTAAAAATAAGAAGATGTAGTAATCAAATATAACGATGAAAATTCGAAAAGCTCATCAAAAGAAGTAGAAGATGAGCAAAATATGTTTTTAAATGGGTTTCTTCGTGAATTGGAATAATAAATAAAATAAATGAACCAAATTTTTTTCGTTTTTTTTTTTGTTTTTAATTTCTTTTATGAAAGTAAAAATACGAACATGTGATGCGCTATGTGAAATATGGCTACAAGTATGAAAAGTAAATTTTTCACTACAGCCAAAAAAACGAATTGGGGTTGAAAATTTTAATTTTTAAATTTTTTAATATTTTGAAAGAACACATGCTTAGAATTTATCTGCAAAATTTCAGACTGGAATATCAAACAGTTCGTCTGTAAATTCATGTTGTACGAAGCACAATTACATTTAAAAAAAAGGCCACAAAAGTGTCATATTTCGGTTATTTTTCATCCAATTTTCGATTTTTTTTTAAATGTTCAGAATGAGTTGCTCTATCAATGTGGCCAAAAAAATCAATTTCAGGATACCCATACTTTAATTTCAAATCGATATATGAAGTGGTATTGAAAAAAAAAAAAAAATTAAAATGTAACCTAAAACTCTAAAAAACCGTAAACACAATTTTTTCAAAAAGCCATTTTTCAGCATTAAAATTTTAAAGTAATATAACCGTTATTTTTCACCCAATTTTCGATTTTTTTTTTTTAAGTTCGGAATGAGCTCATCTATCTGTTGGTCTAAAGAAATCGATTTAAATTTTTCTGACTTGTGGCCCTATTTACAGAATGTATCACATATGTAGTAATCAAATACAACGACGAAAATTCAAAAAATTTACCAAAAGAACTATAGAAAATGAGCAAAATATGGTTCATTTTTTTTATTTATTATTCCAATTTGTAAAGAAAATCATTTAAAAAACATATTTTTTTCATTTTGTAGTTTTTTTGATGGATTTTGTAATCATATTTTTACTTGAAAAAAAAAAATTGGTTTCTTTTTGCTTATCACTATTTTACTAATTCAGTTTAAGATTTTTTCAGTTTTTAAAAATATTAAAAATGACGTTTTTTTTTTGGTTTTTGGTTTTCGTTTTTATGGAGTTTTTGAAATTCTGATAATTATATGATTTCGTTACAGATGAAATAATTCCATGTAACCGTGAAATTACCTGTAAAAGGTCGTATAAGTACAGGGTGTTTCATAATTCCCGTAATGATCTTTTGAGAGATGTGTTGACCCACTATGGGATGATGAAATACAGAACCATTAGAAAACTATGAAGATCAGATCAGTATTGTATCCAACTAGAAAACGTAGCTTCATTAAAAATGTTCATAGATACCACTACGAACTAAATTTAATCAATCAGAAAAAATTTCCAATTTTTAACATTCAAATTGGGTACGTACAGGTGTCAGTTTTCTTGCCTATGTTGTATTTCACTTTCGTTGAATTTCGTGCACAGGTAGTTATTCATCATCATCTTTACTTATACCCTTAAAAATGCGTGTTCTTTTCGTTTCACGAAATTCCCACGACAATTAAGAAAAATTTTCACTCGGAATATATTATTCATTACTCGGTATTTTTACCGATGTTACTTGAATATTAGGCAAACCATTATACACGAATGTAACGCGGTAACTTGAGGTGTTTAATTCCCCTACGTACTCATGAAAATAACATTCTGCATAATTTCTTTTTTATACCAAAATAAAAATTAGTTTGTTTCGTATTTTTCGGGCAAATATTTCAAAAAAAACGAAATATTGGCCAAATAAGTACATATTTATGCATACGAATTTTGAAACTATAAATTTTTCCAGGAAATGTTCTTTTAGCGTGTAATTTGATTAATTTTAGAAATAAAAAAATAATAATCGATAAGCCTGGTAGGTACACTGGGTTACCTACTTCGCATAAATGACCAAAAATATTGTTCGATATAATTAGGAATTTTTCCTAATAAACCCCTCAACATCGCTACGCTTCGAGCAAGTTTGAAAATTTTCGTTTGTAGATAGAATACCAACTATAAGTAATTTATCTGCGTCAATTCGGATTATAAAAAATTTCACCTAATAACTAAAGTAGGTGTCTACCTATATGATTTTAATCCGCGTTAAAAAAAAAGTTTTTCTTTTTTTTCCAACACTTTTTTATAATGTTGCTTTTTCATTTCAGCGGAATCAATTTAAATTAAAGACGGGTATATGGTGATATCACTATTGAGGCTGTATATTTACCCATATCCATTTGGATTTATTAACAGGAAGTTTCGATTTTTTAATTAATTTAGAGGACGGTAAGATTGTAATAATTTTCCAAGTCGAATATGTCACTGATTTTTAAATTCATACCAAGTTAATCCCAAGTTTAAGTAAAAATAAAAATAGAGCAGACAAACTTTTTCAAACGATATAACGATAATCCTCGATGAAATAAAGAAGTGGCTACCTGTACGCATAGGTAGCTACATAAATATACCAACAATAATTAATATACCGATTGTGGGTTGTTTATGGTAAAATTTTTATTCAATTTTATGAATGAACGTAAGTGTAGGACCGTGGGCGTTTAGCGGGCGGTTAAGCAAATATTTATTAATCAATAAGAAATGGACGTTCGAATATGATAAAAATCGTAACATTACTTTTGCATTTTATTTCATAAGCTTAATATATAAATCAATAAAATTTTGTAAAATGAGCATAGGCTATAAGTTGATATTCTATTCAGTCATAATATCGCGATAATACTTTTTTAACGAGAAAATGATTAGAAAATTTTTTAGTTTGACGTAAAATTCAATTCTACGAAGGTAAATGAAAAAAAAGAAGAAAAAAATAGCGCAATGTATAAGTATTCGTTATCTTTTTACGTAGGTATGTCTGCTTTTTGCATGATGTGTGACTGAAGAACCTACGGTGTGATTTTTAGTTATGGCCAAATGTGTTTTCAATTTTTTTTTTTTTTTTCTTTTACTAACGCCATCACTATACGGATTGAATGAATACCTCTGTGTATACGTATAAATCGTATCACTAAAAAGAAATTTTCTTCAGTGAAAGATTGATTTGGCGTTAATGTCAGCGCATAAAAAAAATAGTTCATTTTTATTGTATCGAACGTCAGAAGATTACATATCGGTTATTTTTTTAAGCTACTTGCTTATTTTTTATTCGGAAATATACGTCTATGTGCGGACATATACGTATGAATATTGTAAGAAGTGATATTTTGTAAGCTTAAGAATTGACCTAATAATTACTTCATTGATTTTATTGGTTATATTGGAATTTTTTTTTCGCGTTATACGATATTTTTCTTTGAAATATTAGAATCGTGTAATTTGAGATTTTACCATCAATATTACTACATCAGAAATGTGTGTATCTTTGTAACTTATATTTTTCGCAAAACCAAATAAATATTAAGTAGGTGTGCTTACTCGATTAAATTTAATCGAATTACTCAAATCACAAAAAGAATGAAAGTAGTAATTGAAAAAAAAAAATCAATTTATAAATACCTAAAGATAAATACTTGCGTATGGTACGTTGCGTTAATTCACTGGAAGAAATTTTGAATTAGAAATAAATCCATTGCACAAGTAAATATGACGAATTTTATTTAAAAATAAAAATGCAAATAAAGATACTTAAAACTTGGTAGGTAAATGGGCGTAGTTCAAATGCTAGATTGTTGACTTTACAAAATTAAGGGTCACATTATTCAGCACCTTTTATTGCATTGTATAAATCACGCATAAATAAATGATTTATGTAAATTTCACATAATTCAACACATTTTGGAAGACTACGATTAATTAGAATATTACTTCGTTTAATAAAGTAAGATTAACTTTGAAATAGCATAACCTGTGATATTTTGAGTAAGCTTATCGGTATGTATAATAATTTTTCTAGACTAGATTCTTTTACCTTTTGCATAATTTGAAACATGTTAGCCCTTTTTTTTTTTTTTTTTTTTTTTTTTTT
>FIZR01023859.1:0-33709 GCA_900060175.1 Ferrisia virgata | reverse complement strand
GTTTTTCTTCCCATAGTTTTTTTTTTTTTTTTTTTTTTTTTTTGTAGTCAAATTATCGAAAAGTTGGTACTTTTTAGGTTTGCTACTTTTTTGATCTTTTTTACTTACTTTTTAGTTTGTTTTTTTTCACTCATTATTATTTTTTTTTCAAAGGAGAGATTATTAATGGTGAATTGTACGCTATATTTTTTAAACGGGTGTACTATTTAAATAAGCTGGTGGATAGTAGACGGGTACATCGGAACATATCGTACGAAATCCTATTAATTTTTAGCGCTGCATAAATTTCATGTAAAATATTTAAATATCGTGGTTTTAAATTAACAACTAACTCGTTAATTATAAAAATATATCTAAACCTATTTCAGAGTATTGAGAATCATACTGAAAGTACCCAGGCACTCTAAGACCAATGTTTCGAAAAAAAAAAAAAATTTAAGGAAGTTAAACTTTTACTAGCTGAGATTTTTATTACTCGAATGTTTTTCAACGCAGTTTCCGTAAGAAAATTCATCTTATAATGAAAGCAACAAGATGTCCGTAGTCGTACGTCCGTAGGGATAAAAAACATGACCTCTCATCGAGTACTACGCAACATCTCATCACATGTATGCATGGTTTATGCACAGCAGGGGTAAAATATGATGTTTTTTCAGCCTGATTTTTGTGAAATTTAAAAATTATGTGCATTGAAAAAAAGAATTTCTTCGCGTTGCATTTTTCCGATTCGGTGGTAAGGGTAGTATGGGGGGAGGAGTTCGATGGAACTAAAACGTTGATATCACCAAAAGGTACATCCAGGACCTATACTTAAATCTATATACTAAATTTCAACTTTTTAGCTCAATTTAGGAGGGGAGGGGGAACACCATAAAGCCCACTTTTCAGGGCTTTATGTGGGCGCAAAGAGTCTGAAAAGTTGAAACCCCCAGAAGTAACATCTATGGCCCGTACTCAGTCTACATCCCGAATTTCTACTTCCTAGATCAATTTATTGGGAGATTGGGGAGGAAATGCCTTTTTTCAAGATAAAAAAGGGAAAAAACTCTTATATCCAACATCTATAGACTTTCTTGAGGTTACCCAGTAGTCCGTTTGACGCGTAAAACGCCGGGACCAATTCCCCCTTCACTGCACTAGTGAGTGTGATATTATTGGCGGACCTCTGTACCTATATTATATGAGCGATACACTTCTTTTCGGAGTTTTTGAATTTTGACTCAAGGTGAAATTCGAGAGATGTTCATGAAATATAAGAAGTATAAATGAAAAAAAATTGGTATGTTTTTGCTTATTACTATTTTATTAATCCATTCCAAATACCTATCTCATCTATCAATTTAGTTCCATGGCTAAAGGGGAGGGGGGAATGCTTGAATACTAAAATTTCAGTTTTTATTATTTTTTTTAGTTCTTAAAAATGCTATTTGTTTTTGCTTTTCAGTTTTCATTGAGATGTATTGTAAAAGGCATACGCATAATTATTAATGAATTTGTTTTGATTTCTTTGTTTGAAAGTAAAAATCGATTGAGTAATTATCAAATGTAAAGATAAAAATTTGAAAAATTCATCAAAAACATTGGAAAATAAGTAAAATACGTTTTTAAAATGATTTTCTATGTAAATTGGAATAATGAATAAAAAAAATTATTCATAATATTTTGCTCTTTTTTTAGTAGTTCTTTTGATAAATTTTTTGAATTTCTTTATCATTATATTTGATTAGTAGGTATTCGAATTTTTTGTTTTCAAAAAAAAAAAATTAAAAACGAAAAAATCGGTTTGTTTTTGTTTATTACTATTTTACCAAATCAGTTTTGTTTTTTTTTTTTTAGTTTGTGAAGATATTAGAATTTCTAGTATGTTCAAAAATTGAAAAACAAATTGTTAATTTTCTAATCTAGAAAAGTAACATTATTCTAAGTGGTAGTGAGAGGTAAGGAAATTCAATTTTAATTCTACTTTTTATAATGATTATTTATTATTATGATGGTTTCAAAGTCAATTCAAATACAATTTAAAATTTAATAACGACAGAACACTTTTTGTTTACATTTTTGTAACAGTAACAGCCAATTTTAACTTCGTAGCTTAATTTGGTGGGTAGATAAGAGAGGAACAGTTTTTTTCCAAGTCAAACCCTCATATCTCCTCTACTAATTGACCTTAGGTTCTGATTTTTGGATATGTTATATAACTTTAAACCGTCTATCGATTGGCTCAAAAAAGAACAATTTTTGCGATTTTAGTCCTTCAACACACCCTCCTCCAAAGTTAGACACAATTAAATTTTGACCTGAGGTCATACCCACTTTAAAATATCAAATCTGCTGCCAATCGAAGCCTTTTTCCAAAATTTGATCGATTTTGGTTTGTATCGAGCTGAGTAAATGGTTTTAGTCTCCGGGGAAAAAACAAATAAAAATATAATCTGACATGGCCAAAAATGGTCGTAATGGTCTTCTAGGACCCCAAAACCGATTTTGTTGGTATCTCCCCCCCCCCTCATATGCCGTTGGTCGATATATTTTAATAGTCTGGTTTTCATTAACAATAAGACATAGAAAATTAGGCTAGTGAACAATCATGCCCTCAGAGGCTTAGGTGTCGAATAAAATCACATTTTTCTGAGCCTAAATAAGGAATCAGCGAATGAAATCTTTATCAAATCTGAAATAAAGAAAACGAGAACTATTTTAAGGTATTGGATTTTTTTAATTATTGAAAAATGAACAAAATAAAGGAGCTAGAGTTGTATTTTAGCTCGAAACCGATTATTTGATTACGTTCTTCTGTCATAATTTCGCAATTTTTTCCAATATTTCTATCGAAAAAAAAAATAAACAGAATTTGGGTAGTTTCTTTGAACAATTTTCATGCTCGTAAGACTTGGAAGGCTGAAGCAATATTTCTTTATACAGTTGAAAATTTTCTATGTACTTCATGAAAGAGTAAAGAAAGTAAAAACTAATATTACTTGTAATGGTTGCTATTTTGAGATAAAGGATGTTGGTAGATGAGTAAGGTAAGTATTAGGTGGAAGTACTGCATTTTTATATTTGTCATATTATGAATTTCATTTCATTAATGCGTAAGGAGTTTAGAAAAATTTGACGGGAAATCTTCAGCTAAAATTATTAGGTAGTTTTACAAAATATAACGTATACAATACAACTCATATGTTTGCTCTTTAAGTAGGTACCTAGCTACCTACCTACGTATAATTCTCCAACATACAAAATATATAGAAAATGTTCAACAAATGTACGATGCGCGTTGCTTTGGTTCTTTTTTCCGCTTACATATTTATGTAGGTATACTTATGATACAAAATATACCTAAAACGAAGACACTCGAGTTCATTTCTTGTAGGTATAGTCTAATACTTACTGAACCTATTCGTATATACACGAAATGAAAAAGTTTAAAATTGAATAAAAAATATTATTAGTGCATGCGAATCTCGAATACGTCGTCTAAATTCTGATATGTACCTCTACGCATAACGTCGCTGTAAGATGTACTTCAAATGGGTTAGTTGGTTAGGTTTAAGATATATTAAAAATAGTATAACAAGAAATAAAATTGCTACGTATCTATATCCCTCTTCAAGTACATAATACTCGTATTACGTACGAGTAATAATAACTTATACGTAGGTAGGTAGATAGGTACCAAATGCATTAGTAATGGTGGAAAATTGTTTCAGTTTGTGTCGAGGATTTAATTTTCATACTATTATGTAATTTTATTCTTTGGTACAAGAACAGATGGTATAAATAAGTATAGAAAATGTGGAAACGTATTCGGTAAAATTCATTAAGTAGAACAAAACTATTACGAAATGAAATTGTAAAGTGTTATAGTGACCATCTGTAAATTTAAACTCGAAATTTCATTCTAAGTGCGCAGTATATACAACTGTGAATTTGTTTTGTACAGAAAGTATACGGGAAATACTCGCTTTTGATAGATCCGAAACCGGAATGTGTTCAGATTATTTGAAAAGTCCAGATGTAGAGTGCTTTAATTAAAGAATGTTACTCGTTATTGTATAAACATCGTTATATTCGTGAATTAACGCTTTATAAGTATTTTGAAAATTTCTCGCCTCTCTGATTCTCTCTCTTCCTCTCTTTTTTAACACGACAGAATATTAAAAACGGTATGAAAGTAAAATTTTAGAAATATTTTCAAAAAGAGTACCTAATTCACACTCCACATAACTCGTAGACATTACACCCATTTCAAATGATCGATCGAACAGACGAAAAATTAAAAAGCTATTCAGGTACATATTTTGTAGTATTGCGTATAATACTTTAAATTGCAGGTACTGGGCAATTTGAGTTACATTTATGTGAAATGGCTTGCCTATTCTTCAAACAGCAGGGGCAAGAATGTTGGTATATATGTGTTATCCAGCACTTGTGTTCCAGTCGTTTGCAGCATATGCAAACTATAATACAGACGTGTTAGTTGGGTTGTTATTGACGGTGTAAGGAATGTTGTATACAGGGTGTCCATTAAGTGATGGTACAGCTTCTCTTCAGATACCATAATTTTAAATTTAAAAACTTCCAATCTGCTGTATTCAGATAATAGAGTGAAATACTCTAGTTTGGCTTTATTAAACTGTTACAGATAGTTATTGAATTTATTATAAAAGATTGAGATTACGTGTAGCATGATAAGCTTAGAATTGGAAACACTAGCTGCTCATTGATTAGTACAGGTACAAGCATCATCTATGTGCAGTATATGCAGAAATCGTGTGTGCACGATGAAAAATTTTCCTATTTAATTTTAGAAGGGGTAAAATGAAAATGTGGCGAAGAAGTGGGAATGTGGAGTGCGTGCTGGGAGTATCAATCTTCAAAGGAGTGAGAGTGAATCCACTGGTAGGTGTAGGAGTACTGTCATGATAGAATGTGCTGTAAAAGAGCATGTGTGGGAGTACAAGTATCAAAAATTTCAATTTTCCTCATTTTTTAAGACTTTTTTTTAGTTTATTTGGTTGTAATTATCCTACATCGTCTCATCGCAATATTTTTTGAGCACAAACTCATCTTTTTAATGAAGAAATTAATTTCCAAATTAACTAACTTCATTACAGATTGGCCTATTAGAAGCTCTTATTCAATAAACTGGTAAGTTGAAAGAATAGATGACTGGCAAATTTTAAATTTCCAAGTCATTTTTTCATTTTGCGTTGATGAAACTTGAATTTTATCTAATTTTCTTCATTTTGTCGTAAGTTTGAATCCCACTATGGGCAAAACGTACGTGTAATGCATTGCGTGCATTTAACAACTATCACACGCTTACGTTCCGAGCACTACCAGTTACAATAGAGATAATTAGACAGCACGCCTTCTATTATCAGAATCAAAAAGCTTGTAACTGGTTTGAGCGCCTACTCGTAGCCCGGTTGCAAAAATCCGGCTAGCGATGAGATGAGTTACCTTTAGACAGCATAGAAAGCAATGGGAAACTACCACGTGAAAGCTCGGTAAAAAGACTTCCCTAGAAACCATCCTGATAGTATAGGCATAGAGAACACATTTGTGTTGGCCTTACCTACTTGGGTGTATCAAATGATGGCAGATGGTTGATTTCAGGTGACTTGAGACTTTTGATTTTTTGATTGATTGGATGAAGTAGTGCTGGAGTACGCACTTCTAGAAGAAATTATTGCGATGAAGTTTGGTCGTAGACTTAATATGACTGTAGACCAGGTTCTTAGTTCTAACTACGGACACTGCTATAAATTAGCGCTAGCTAGGGACTGCGGAAGTATGGACTATATTCGACCATGTTTGTAAAAATTATAATTTCATAGCACTGATTTTATTTGGCTGTAATCAGTAATATGCATCAATTTGCCTCGTCTGATAAATAATTTTTCTAGCTCAATGACTTCGGACATCAAACGCTGAAAATGATTTACAAATTTAAGAGCTTACTGTCTCATCTGTTCCCCAAAGTAGTGCTAGTTTTCAGTGTCAAAAGTTTTGCTATTTCTATAGTTATCTGGCACTATTCTGACACTGTTTGCACGACGGATTATGAAAGGAAATCAAGGAGTGGGAGTAGAATGGGAGTGGAATTTCTGTGAATAAAAGAATGGAGTACAAGTGAGAGTAATGTAGGATTTTGAAGGGGAGTGGGAGTGAAAAGGAAATTGAAGTATCTGCAATGAGAAGCACTCAGGATGGAGTATTTCAGCCATAGATTATACATCCTGCAATGCCAATTAAAAATTGTTAAAATTCATGATTCAAGAAGTGGAATTCATGGAAATAATTTCTCTCTATCAGGTTTAAGAATTAGTACAGTAATTGATTATCCTTAATATTCATTTTTAGTATTCGTTAGACAACGAATGAAGGGATGAACCAGACATATATTTAAAGGAAGAGGGAAACGAGGATTCCTTTTGAGCCAAAGGTTTTGAAGGTTTCGAAATGTTCACTTGTACATACGTCAAAAACTGGAATCATTAACCAAGTATAATTTCCTGAATATTAATCCTGCACTAAGCCTCAATCTTCTGCGACTGACCCTATCCTTTTCTTATATAGCCATCAGTAGAAGCGATGTTGGAATGGGACATCAAGATACCAGGGAAATTCCGATATGCCATAATGACTGGAAGGCATTAACCCCTTCCATCCTATTTGAACAAAAGACAAAATTGTATGCTGGTATTGTTGGTGTTATTTTGAATATTTAATCGAATTTGGAAGATTTTCAAGCGAAAAAATGTTATTCCTCGAGTAGCATTATTCTTATTTCCGAAATCATATAGCTTATAAGTAGCAATGTTGATATATTAATATCTTTTGATATTTGAGAAAGCAAGTAGCGGTCTACAATAACCGAAATTAAAATAAAATATGAATGGTCAAAAAATTTTGCACTTAGAAGCTAAACTGAATAAAATTGGCAAATTTGATGGCTTCGTTTTTCATTATTTTTAAACTTTTGATTGTTATTCGTTTTCTAAGCGCAAGGGTGGAAAAAATAGAAAATACATTCACGTTTTTCTACTCTTATGATGAAAAGAAATTATTTCCGAAAAACAATTTCGTACAAGTTTTTGAGGTGAGCCCAGCTCAAGAATCAAAATAGGTAGAAATTTGGAATTTGTTTGAGGGAAAAGAGAATTTCATCTAGATTACCATTTTGCAATTAGTTTTTGTAACAGCAAAGCAGAAAAGCGAGCAGTTCATAAAATAATGAGAAAATGTGTAGTAAAAGCTTCAATTTTCATAATTTGTGTTGAATTATTCAAAAACCTGCTCCCATAAACCATCAAATAAATGATGTTATTAGTAAAAAAATTGTTCTTTTCAATACCGTAAACCTCATCTCTTTATGATAAATTACATTTTTCCAAAATTTCATTCCTATTTGTATTTGTCAGAATTTGGTTGCATCATCTGCAGATTGCCTTACAGTTCATAAAATACGTTGCCTTTCAACTTCCAACATTATTCTAAAAGTGTTTCCAAGGATACGTGTTAATTAAAAAAAGAGAAAATATCTCCCAAAAAAAAGTCACCGATTCATTTAGGTAACGAATTGAAATCAACGAACGTGCCGTAAACAAAATATGTACCTACTGCATGAACAGGTAGGTATATTTTTCGTAGGTGTATTAAACTGCTGGTAAAGTCACATATGGGGCTATCCAATTTAAGTATTGTTCATTTGTGTCAAGTATATCCATATTTCAGATGCAGAGTAAGCCCATGAGTTGGAGAACACGTTTTTAGATGTCATCCTATGGGAGAAATTTGACTTGCTTAAAGATATTTTGAAAGAGAAAACTTTTTGATATTTATCGAGAGGATATTTTTTCATTTAATTTACATCTAACCCAAAGGAACATGAAAAAACACCGAAGTTTGACGCTGTGGTATCACTCGTTCAACTTGAAAATGTATTTTCAGACGTAGAAAAACTTGTATGTAAGAAATTTCTTATTGGAAGTTATTCTTATTGTTTGTTCAATGCGTACTTACTCAACTACTTCCCGTGATCGTTCTCACTTTCTACTTACTTCTATCTGCGGTATTTTTAGTCCAGATAAATTTCAACCAATTTTACAAATTATATGTACAATGAGTTTTCAGAATGGCACTTTACTTCGATACAAATAAATAATTTCAAAACTGACGTTATTATCGTTTTAATTGATTAACTTCTCTTGATAAAATTCAGTTTCTTAAAAATACTTTGATAAAAACGAAATTTTCAAGTTGACAGCGGTAACCAGTCGTTGATTGACGTTACCGAGGAGTATTTGAAGAAAATAAATCAAGATAACAAGTAAATTGGATTTAATTTTAAGTTGAACATCTTTTTGTAACGAAACGTCTTCGTATTTTTTTTCTTGTCAAGACGGAAGGGCGATTGTTTCGCATAAAAGACATCAGCAATTTTTTAAATTGAAAAAAAATTATGCATTTTAAAGACCTTTGTGAAAATGATTTCGTTCGAAGAATTTTCCTTGAGATTTCCAGATTTCTGGAATATAATTTTAAATCTAGCAGATAGATTCTTAAACAGGATAAAATGAAGTATAATTAGTTATCCCTATCTCATATTTTGACTTTTAAGAGGCTCAAAGGAACACTCTAAATGTTTAAATCATTCATTAATTAATTTTTGCTAAATTATTCAACAAGATACTTCCAAACAGTTACTTCTAAAGGAAAACACCCGCATTTCAAAAACTATAAAGGTGTCAGTATAATAGATAGGTAAAATGACATGAAAATTTGTTAATTAGACATGTGCCATTCGTAAATAAAAATTATACACTCCAATTGAAATCCATAATTTAGTAGCCTTTCATATCAAATCATATAACGTTAGAAATCATATCGTACGATTCATGTCATATCATGTAGACTCATTGCCAGACAGACTTTTAAAATACGTATACATAAAATTTACATATATAAATATATTCTTGCAATTGGCTTATAACATATCATTTTCTTTGGAAAAAAAAAAAAAAAAAACGTTTTTGAGAAAGTGAAAAAATCCACATGAATTATTCTTGCAGAAAAATTCCCTGTCAAATTTATCCACTTACTTTGGAAGAAAGAAAGTTCTTTATTTTGTACACTTACGCTCTCAAATGTACGAATAAAACTTTTCAAAAGTGTTTCTAATTTTAATAATCGTTCGCAAAAAAGTTCTTTCCCCAAAATTATTTTCAGCAAAAAAAAAAAAATAATAATAAATAACTGCCCTGTATGTACTTAACCGGAGATAACAATCATTTTTCGTGTTACTGAGTTACCTGTTGGATGATTTGATTAAAAAAATAATCTATGCATTTAACATTAAATTATGATTAGGATAAGTATAAATTTTTTAAAGTAAAAAATAAATAAATAAATAAACAAAAACGTTATTTTCATACAAGAAAAAATTAGATACAAATTACAAAGATTTTTAAAAAAGATAATAATTTAAGCGAAAATATTGAAAAAATATCTCGTCAACATTCAAACGTACAAGTACTTGTTCTAAATAAGAAAAATATCAATTTGCGTGAAAAAGAATCTAGTCAAATAGCAGGTAGATAATAAAAGCAACAAATAATAAAAATTAAAAATTAAATTATATCATCGAAAAGTCTTTGTAAAATAGAAAAACAAAACTTTATAAAAAAATTGGCAAGAAAAATAATTACTGATAAACTAAACTAACGAAAAAAATTTATTACCTGTGAATTATTACTGCTTCGAAAATTTTTCTATATCTATTTATTTTAATAGTTTGTCAATCACAGTGGTTCAATAAGAGGTATGTACAGATTACACGGCGAAAGTTTGAGCTTTTATATTGGCCGTAAAATCCTCCCTTCAAATTTCACATTTTTCCTGCTGACGTAGCCAAGTGGGAGGTTTCGTAAAAGATATGATCTGCGCTACGAGCTGTGAATGGTTCGAGAGTACAACTTTCTTCATTTGAAATAGCTACCTAGGTGAATAGGATACTCGAATTTGGACTCGTAAAAAATTTACCCAAGTGACGAGCAATTAAGCTTTATACTCGCCATGTGAAATCGTCCAAATGTCAAAACCCACCTAACTAATAACTATAAAAAATTCATAATGATTTCTTGTTGTAGAATTTATTTTACGGTCAATTATATGAAGTATTAAAGATTTCAGGACGTGAAATAAAATTCAGTTCGTAGGAGAATTTTTTTCAAGGTTGTTGAATGTACTGTTAAAAATAATTGTAGCTAGGTAGCTAGGTATCCAGGTTTTTATGGCAAATTATACGAATCAGTTGTTAGATTTTCATGCGATTTGGATACATGAAGTTGTGAACATAACAAGGTATATTTTTTTGTACTCGAATTTACGTACTGATTTACGAATTATGTTTAAATAAAAATTTATCTGGCTAATTGCTTAAAAAGCGAAATTATTAGCGTAGTATTAACTTTGAGATACCGTAACTAATTTCAAAAAATGAACGAAACTTTTGATTCAATTAGATAGGATGATACGTAGTACCTCTTAATGGTAGAAGGTACTCATATTTTGTGTTATTTAAAATTACGCCAAGTGGAAAATTCTAAACAAAGTTGTTACCTATTTCTTTTACAGTAGGTATAATATCACAGTGTAACGTCTCATGTGGTGAAATGTTCGTTTAAATTAAACTCGACGGTAATAGCAGAAAGCTTATTTTTCGTATAAAACTGCCATTAAAAATGCCTTTCGCCAGATGCAAAAATTACATGTACCAACTGGTTAAGCAGTTTTCGGAAAAGTTATAATATATTCTACATCACGCTTCAAACAAACTACAATATAAAAATATTTTCACGAAATAAACATACTCAAACTCAAATCTGCGTAGAAATAAGAATCATCATAATTATGTCGATGTATGGCATACAAGCACATATAAGTGAAATACTTCATTTACCCATCTAAATACTAATGTTCTCCTGCTGCAATAATGCAGTTTTATAGCTGCAATTAAAATTTAATGTTTTAAATTGTTTTAAAATCTAAAAAAAAAGTAAAAAATATATGTACAAGGTGCTCCATCACAATATTACCCCTTTCACATACTAATGCGGCAACCAAATTTGCACAAATGTTTGATAGTTCGCTTATGCTTAACATGGTGGGGGCAAAGGTATTCAGAAAAAGTTTTATAGTCTTTTGTAAAACAAAATGAATATTCATCTCGAGTGTTGTGACTTGTAAAATTAAAATACCGTGTTGATTAAAAAATTATTTTTCAAGAGATACCTTCGGAATACTGACAACATTACTGATAGAAATTCCAAAAATTTTCAACTTTGAAAATATTTTTCAAGGCTTAATTTACCTTATTTCACAGTCCGAATTATTTCTGATGTTCTGGTCCAATTTTTTTTCTAATATTATTGCACGGTAATGGTATAGACCATTATTTTCCTAAAATTAAAATTTTGACCTTTTTTTAACTGATTAAAAATCTTCTCAATTTCAAAAAAATCAAATTTGCAAAGCTGTGCTCCTGCAACGATTGACATTGACAAACCATCATACAAAAGTCTAATTTGAGTTGTTTTGTATGTGGAATGCACGAAGCTTTGTAGAAGTGAAACAACCTCATATTACAAGGTTACCAACTTCAGTGATTTTTCTAGTTTTGAAATAGTTTAGTGATTTTTCTTGGTAATTTTTATGAAAAATATGTTACTTATCATCTGATACCTTCAAAAGAGCCATGAAAATTAATTTATGAAATGAATATGTGTAGCAATTTTCTTACTTTTGAATTGTTTTCTTTACTCCTCTTTGTTTAGTGGCATTATAAAATTCAACAATGATAGTATAAATTACAAAAGATGCATTTCTAAGCATGAGTACAGCGATGAAAATGAATTTTCTAGGATGAATTCAATGATAACAGTGATTTCTGAACATTTTTTTGACATTTGGTAATTTTTGGTTAATAATTGACAATAGTAACTTTTAGTAATGCGTTTTTTGGCCAGAATAGTGATTTTTCAAAATCTAGGTTGACACCCCTGCTCGTATATATCTTAAAGTTTTCAATCCTGATAAAATTAAAATAAATACAAAAAAAACTCCTTCTAATTTATGGCCAATATTTCAAATTGAAAATAATCAACGATTTTGGAAAATATGTTGCAAACAACAAAATTCCACCAAGGCACTTAGACTTACTACACACCGGCACTAAATATCTATATTAGCTACCTATTATAATAACAAATTATGGTAGCTCAATATTATTCCCAAAACTATCGTAAATACGAGTATATTGGGGTACTTCCGAATTTTAGACCTTCGTTTGGGTCTGTGCTAATTAAGCTATTCGCCTACTTATTCTATCACATTCGAGCAACCTTAAACGTTTTCCCACATCTGTTCATATAGTAAAATGGGGAAAAGAAGAGGAGAAATAATACTTACCATATTAGTTAAATTGTATACCAATCAAATATCACTTGCTATTTGCATAATTTTGATTTCTGGGTCATGGTTATCATTTCTATCATACGGAAAAATTTGCAAATTTTAATGTGAAAAAAAAATTGTTTAAGTAGGCCTATTTTTATGCGATAATTAAGTCCAATAGTTGTCAAACACGAATATAATGGTACGCGAAATACATTTTTTTATTAATTTTTTAATATCTTTCTCATCTCTCTAGCATATTTTTAGTAGCTTTATTAAATTACTCCTATTAAAATTTATTTTGTGAAGACTTACTTGTTATCATTAGATAAAAATTTTATTTAGAATAGTAAATTTTGCTCGTAGATAGTCAAGTTATAGATATCATACCAACCATTATTTCTAGATACCAACATGGTCATGTATATTCGAGCACACGAGTGCATGTAACGGTTATGGCCTTTTTTGAATAATCTTAAAACAATATCTAGGCATTAAAATCCATGAAAGTGAATTTAGGAATTTTTCCAACTTTTGCCCTGCTGCGTAAGTATTTAAGAAATTTTGTTGCATGCGAAGCAATATTCGTAGAAATTTACCAAAATGGACTTATACATACAGATGGTAGATATTGACGTTTTAAGTTTTATTATTTCTTTTTTTACGTGAACAAAATGTGTTAAATTAGGTAATAATCTTTTGCGCCTCGTTTAAGCGTACTTTTTTCATCTCGATACTTGAAATAGCTATTTTTGAACATTAAAATTAAATTAAAATTTACTCGTAATCAAACAGGAGTTCATGCTTGTGTGTCTTTCAATCATCGTAACTTATGAGGCTTGTAAGAAAAATATAAACCTGTATTATTGTTATTCATATCCACGCATCGTATTAAGGTAGAATTATGTATAAAACAATCAGAAAAAAAATGAAATAAAATACAAATTTTTAATTGATTTATTTGTAATTATTTATACAAAAGGTGAAACACATCCAATTCCATAGGGGAAAGGTGAAGAACGACTCAAATTATTTTCTAATGAAACCCACGCGCACACACGCAAAATATGTTTCCTACGGTTAGACTCACAGGGTGCCATTATGAAATATTTACGTTCTTTTCACCGTTCTTTTTTTGAAGTTTTTCGAAAAACCGGTGCTACCACGTTTTAATAAAATAAAAGAAATCAACAAATCAGTAAGACATCGACATCGAATTAAGAAGTTATTATTCTCAATTATAGCTACCTCCTACTGGAATTAGAATATTTGTATAAGAGAATGAAATACTATGTAAAATTACTTTAAGCAAGTATTTCAAATAGACTGAAACGAGACAAACTATACCTAAGCATTCGTAATATTTCATTCATGTCGTTGTTATTTTACTTCATTCTTGAAAAAGTATTCTTTAAATGGTTTTCCAAATTTCCAAACATACTTAGTATAAACAATTAAACAGGTACTTTTACTTATTTGCTATCCGTATAAAATTATTTTATTACTCGTTTTGTGTCATAAATAAAAATATTCTCTTTTATACTTAATTTCTCTTTCTCTCCAAGTACACGATTATTAGTTATTATTCTTATCTTGATCCTTTATCAGTATTAAAAGCAAAGTTATTGCATACACTGCACATATACTTACATAACATTTTATTATTTCAATTTGACTTAAAAATTCACCCTGCATAGGTGTACTATATAATCACATACGAATATTTAATACTTAGCCAGTTTCTATGACCTGCCATTACGCATGATTCTTCACAAAAATTTACATAATGTGGGAATAAACTTCTAATACGACATATGCGTTCCGCGTTAAAATAACGAAAAGTAACTTCGTCCGTGGAAAAGAAAACAAATGAATTTTTCTAAAAAAAAAAATCAAGTCAAGTTGAATTTTAACAAAAAAAAAGATAATACATAAGTCTAAGTATAATTACAATTTAGAAAGGGAAGTTTCCTCCACGATAATGACGCAATTTACCGGAATAGTGATCTTTCAGCATTCACTTTGACATCATTATTGAGTTCATTTTTTCAAATTGAGCAGAAATTAATGCTATCAATATGCTTTGATTGAAAAATTAAAACTCGATTTGCATTTTTAAAAACACAGGTAGTTTTAATCTTTCTATTTAAAAATATTCGTAATATCATTATTGAGTTCGCGTGGATTTCATCGTAAAATTATGAACAAATACTAACGTAAGTGAATCGAAGGAAAAACAACGAAATTTGAAAAACGAGAAAAAAGTAATTTACAAAACAAGCCTAAAGGCAAAGCTATTGAAGCGCATCTGTTGTAGTATTGTTACGATCTACTCATCGCGTGTAAGTTGATATATAAATTGCTATCACGTTAAGGATCGTAATAAAACTCAATCACGCTATATATAAATTTTTTCCTCCTTTACACATATCTGACATCCCTTGAATTTTAGAGACCAAAATTAAATTTATAATGAATTGATTCGTACATGTATTGAAAATTGAATACCTAACGAAAAAATTTAATTTCACTGTATTTCGAGTACCTGCTAAAGGTCGAACGTCGATACGTATGAAAATAGAACAGCGAAGAATAAAATCTGTCAACTCGATACCAAATCTAATATATTTTTAGGTACTTACGCCTTTTTTTTATGCACGATAAAACGGTCTTTTTTTTTTGTTTTCAACAACTTGAAAATTCAACGGTAAGAAAAAATGTAGACATCTAATGAAAATATTAAGCAAGGGTTGGTAGGTGCTGCGAAATGAAAGAGATTTCGTAAAACAATGTCACCTGTAAAATTTCACGACGTTAAGAGTTGGAAAAAGTTTTATTATTTCGAAATTCTTTATCATTTAAAAATATTTTCTCTATCTGAATTATTTCTTACTAATTTCAAAAGAACCCTCGAAACTTCGAACAAATTTAATCAAATCAAGTAAGCAAGCACTAATACAGTTAGAAAAAATTAATGAAATAACAATGGTAGGTAAACGGGGTTTCGTGATTTATTTCGGTTTTACACACTTCTTCGTTTAATACCTCTAATAATAATAATAATAATAATAAAAAACAACATACAATCACAAGACGAATATTATAAAATTGCATCTAGAACCAATACAAAATGATTAAGAAAAAAACAAATACCACAAAAACTTCCTTCATAATTTTGATTACAATATGAAAAAAATAAATAAACAATAAAATACAGATTTTTCGATATCTAGATAGTTTGCGAGTGTCATTGCAAGCATTAACACAATAGACGATAAAATTGAGATTTCTTCTTAAAAATTATTACATAAAACAAAATTATCACAATCAGCTAGAATAATAAAACAATTGAGAAACATCACTAAAACATATAAATTGATACCTTCAATAACGCTGGAATACAAATTGGTAATTAAAATGAAATAATTTTATTCCGATCGGAAACTACACTTAAACTACATTGTTTTGAGCATTTAAAATGCTATCGAATGAAAATAAGTACACTGGTACGTATTAAAAGTACTCAGTCTCGTTGTTTCGAGTAAAAAATTTAAAATAAAAAAACAGTTATTTGGTACGGTACAGATAGATGATAAAAAATTTGAATTGGTAGGTAATAAAAAGAAAGAAACATAAGACATGTTATCTAGGACCCGATCCTTTCCAAATGGAAAGCTTATCTAAGGCATGAAAAATTGAATACTAACTGTTGAAAGCCCTGGCTAATAAAACAGTCAGAGCAGGTATGATGACTGAAAACATGGCAGTAGATAATGACGTTCCGCCGTTGAATTCGGGATCGATTTCTGTCATTTTATATTTCGCACACTTGGTCGCATTATGGACAAGATTGAAGATAGAATCAACGACATTCGCAGGTGTAGAGCCTTGACAAGTAGTTAGTTCGTTGACGATGCATTTTCGCACTTTGTACGCAGTCCTGAAAATGTAAAAATATTTTTAAGATCAATTATACAATTAAAACTAGCTACATTTCAAGTTGAATTTTTTGAGTGGATTTCATGATCCCGTTGAATTGTGCAACAAATTTTTTATATTTAAGATAAGTTATTACATTTTTGAAAATTACCACGAGGATTTTTAAAAACCGAGAACAAGTTTTGAGTTAAATTATTTCACGATTCAAGTTGCTGGAACTGAAAATACAAAAGTCACTCCTTTTCGCTGAAGTTTTCAATACAGCCAAGGTTCGATCAAAGTAAGAATTTATGTAAATCGACTAAGTTTAAAGTTCAAAAAATTATTTCAAAATTTGTTTACGTTAATAAAAAGATGAAAGAATCGTACAAACAACTCGAATTCCATCATCCATGGTTTTTTCACCTTCGCCAAGTAAATTATTTATCTATGACTGCGTGTTGAAATTGATTTTTTGTATCGTCATACACGTTAGTTATTTTATGCACTTAAATGGACACAATTGTACATGTATATAAGAAAAAGAGCTAACTATGAAATTTATCTACCTGCATTGTTCCAATTCCCAAGAGAAATAAACTTTGTTTTTTTCTTCTATCGTAAGTTCATGAGAAAAATTGAACGTTCCTGTATGGACTGCCTCTAAATTTTCAAGTATTGCCGTGTTTTGACTGTTGTTTGATATTTCTTTATCTAAACATGCCTTGATACCCTCCTGTTTACTTAGAATACAATCCGGTCCTTTTTCTGATATAAAGACTGAAAGCAAAAACAAAATTATTTTAACGACAAGATCTATGATAATAAGTGAGTATGTTTCTTCTGCATGCAAAGAAATTACATGTTTTCCTCCCTCATTCCTATACGCAATAGGACTTACATCTTTTTCCTTGGAAAATTAACCGAATTATTCTACACTTTTAATTAGTAAATCCTAAAAAAATTCTACTCAAAAGGAATGAAAAAAACATATCCAAGAATGCCCAAACGACTGAGTGGTCCCTAAATTATCTGGCCCACCAGAGTTTATCCAATATTCCGGTGGGTTCTTTCAATCAGCAATTTGAAGACTTCTCAAAATACGTATATTACTCAAAATTAATTACTATACATGTTCATAATTCTTTAACAAGTAAAAATTTACAGGTAATTGAAAAATGGAACTTATCGATATTGTCACGAACATCGTAAGTTAGTTCAGTTCCAATAGCGAAAATAAACCGATAAATTCTCAATATGAAAACAAAAAAATGAATAAAATATTGTTGAAAGAATCATTATCAAGAAATTGCCTGTACCTATGTTCATATTTTAAATTACTCCAACCCTTATGGAAAAATTTCAAAATTCACTCAAGTAATTTGTTTACGCGCATAGTCAGCAAAATGCAATTCATGCGAAGCCGATAAATTACTTTAATTTTGAAGCTGAACGTAAAAACCTGTTCACCTTCGGTGACTTTAACAATTTCACTCATACGTTTCGCAAAATAGAACCTCTTTAAGCTGGTTTTCAAAATCAAGCAAGTACATACTAATTTAAAATTTTTCTTTACCGATGCGAAAATATCGCAAGGATGAAGTACAAGTACTATTATAAGCATGTGGTACTATTTGATAAAATAACGAAACCCATCAGCGTAAAGAAAAACATTATACGTTGGTCTGAAAAACTACCAAGTATTAATTTTACGATGGTGAAAAACATTTGATAAATTCTGATTTGTTTGAAAACAGATTTAAACATGTATTGGTTAATTTCAACAGGCTCAATATGTTTCTAGAAATTAAACGTTCAATCGTTACGATAAAACTTGGGTTTAAATGTTGATCACGTGTGACGATTACCCGGAAATATAATTAACGTTTGAAATAATTTTCCTGCCAACATTAAACTAAGTGTTTCCAAATTGATAAAATGAAACTTCGTCATACTTACGAGCAATATGATCACCTTCGTTTTCGCAAACGAATTTTAAAACTGCGTCGGTGATTTTTTGTGCTGTCCATCTACTACTTCTTTGATGTTCAGCTAGACATGGGTCCACTTCGATGAGGAAATCCAATACACATTTTTTAATGTCGTCAGTCTTTCTGTATGATAAAAAAACAAACATTTTAAAATAAAATAAAGCAAAGGAATAATGTGTACATAACCTGCATATAGTCCATTTCATTTACCTTGGCACTTCGAAAAAAGTAAACAGATGCTAATTAGCCAATAGGATATCTTAATTTGGTGATTTTCCGTCATTAGCAGACATCCTATTGGATAATGAGCATTTCTTTACTTTTTTTTCCAAGTGCCAAGTTAAATGAAACAGATTATAAACTGCTAAGCGCTGATTTTATCCAATAAACATGGATCATCAAAAAATTTATCATATTAATTAACTGATAAATCAATGAAAAAAAAAAAAAAAAAAGGAACGAATGTGAGTCGTAATAGCTTTGATTCCAGATTTACTGTGGAACCTTCGCTTCATTTCGATTTCTAAATCATATTTTCTATTTCGTGAGGTTTAAAAACGTAACACCCATCAAAATAATTGGATTTTATTTTCAGTTTTTCCCACATTCAGATCCATTTGTAAAAGAAATTTTCACTTACAGACAGTATTCTTTAAACACTGTATCCAATTCTCCGTACGGTTTAGATTTTTTAATTTTGGCTGGCAATTCTGCGTACGTAACTATATCCGAGAAACACTTTCTGATATTTTTTACAGCTTTCTGAAATAAAAAATAGAAGTTGAAATATTAGAAATCTCGTTCGTAAAGGATTTTGCTATCATTAAAATACTCATACGTGCATACAGTAAGTGAATACAAAACAAAATCGTAGAAACTAATCCCGATAAAAATAAACAGATTAAAGTAATCTATAATTTGTATCGCTAATAGTAACATCGGGTGATTAAAATATCAAGTACGATATTCAAGAGGGAGAAAAATCGAAAAAAAAACAAGCAATACAAAAGTTACACTATTCTCATCAAGTAGCAAAGTTAATCATCATTATAATCAACATAATTTCGAATCACGCAGTCGTTAAATTTGCATTTATGCAATATTTCCTTATTCCGACTACCACAATATCGAGAGCATGGTGGAAAGTAGCGTGCAATTTTGCTGAAGTTACATACATATAATACTTGTCGGTCTACTAATTTCAGTTTAAATACATATGTATATATATATACGTATATGATGTATTATGTGAACACAGCAATATAGCATAAATACATAAGTAAATAAATGCTGGAACTATCAAACTACTGATAAGACATGAAAGGAAACCAGCTATGCGTGCAATAATAGTCAGAAAAATTATTTTAGAACTAGTTCATTAACAAGAAATGATGTATACGAATTACGAAGATGTTAGCTCATCGTAAAATTCGATTACGTTTTCATGGACTAGAATTATTCGGAAAATACGTACAGCACAGACACGAATCTGTTTACCATAGTCAACTGGCGAGTCACGTCATGACCTGACATTTTATCAACACACTCCTATCACACATCTGGCGTGAAAACGATGATATCAGTGAAAATATAAGTACGCAAGCTTAAATATGCTGTACGTATGATGATATTCGAGAAAATAAACTAGTACGAATCATAAGATTCGTTAATATAAAGGTCAATCGCTGAGCAGCCGAACTACCTAACGAATGGAATAATACTAATGAAAAGTTTCCGAACACCTTCAATCATGTTTTACTTGAACGCCACGACAATGATCTAAAAATACACCACATAATAACGAAGTTAATAGAATTAATTGCATAAATTTAACACGATACAGGCTAGTAAACCTTTCGTCTACAGTGTTCAATTCAAACGATAATCGTTTATAATTTGGACGATATTTTCAGTGCGACATGTGTTCGTACATACTAAGGCATCAGTAACGTCGTAAACCTCTATTATTCTAGGCTTCGCATTATAAATGATTGATTAGCACTTTTTTTTTTAGCGTAAATGAGTATATTTAAATCAATAAAAGGTATATGTACATAATTGTTCATATATTTACAGCTAAATCACGCTGAATTAAGAAAAAAAAATTAATGATTACGCAGTTCTCGAAAATGTGTACAGCGACGAAAAAGCTTTCGAACTGAATTCCATTAGTTTGAGAAATTTTATCTGAATATGAAACACATACGTGTACGTACATATCACCACAAAGATTCAACCTTCAACCAAAATTTCTTTAAAATACATAAAATACAAATCCAATCACTGTAATCTGATAAGAAATGAAAATGTTTTTAGATTTTTATTGCAAATGCGGTACGACAAACGACAGCAACATTGATAAGACGTCATCGTTGAACTTTCCAGAAAAACAAGTCGGGAACAGTTCATAAAATCGCATGCAAAATATTTATTATGGTACCTATTTCCTATTGTTTTTCTCGCTGTGCTGTACTAGACGAAAAAAAATTATTTTCTATCGAATTCAAGATGTAACTATTTGTACTTATAACACGTAAGGTCGTTCGGCACCGCAGCAGTTTACCTTGCCAGGACAAGAATAACGTACACATAGGTACTTGTGCTTACTTACGTCAAAAACCTTGGATAGGCCTAATTCGAGTTATTTATTATTTGGAAGAATTCACGAATAAGACACCTGAAAAATATTTCAGTTGCAAATACGTCTCGTGATATCGGAAGTAATACTTGTCGACTTGTTCTTCCTGTCGGAATATTTTCTTTTCAAATTCTCAACCACCATTGCAACATACTAATTCCTATTGATTAGATAATTCGTTGAATACTAATCAAAAATTGCTCATAAGAAATACTTTCGTATTGTTATTTTACACGCAAAATCAAGATTAGCATCGTGATTATTACGACTTACATAAAAAATAATGAACTGATAATGAACTCGTGAAGCACAAAGGATAATTTATGTTTTTTCCTCGTGAAAATAATTTATTGACTAGTAGAGGCACCTAATAACTTGAAACCAAGATCTTGCGTAGCTTTGTATCCAATCGAAGAACTTACGTGAAAATTTTGATCACTGTTATTGAAATGGTTGTTTTATAGGTATTTTGGGCACTCCATTAATTTTTCAAATACGTATCCACATCCTAATTTTGGTAATTTTAGACCAGCTTTCAGTAAAAAATTGTAAAATTGCAGGTTGAAATAGACGAGGTCGAATTGTTGTAAGATCGTAAGATGATAGACGTCATCGAAATTTTTTTTCGTACACAACATACCAATGCCAAGGTTAATTTCAATTTACAGAGAAAAAACAGCGGAAATAAGCATTAATAATTAATTATCAAACCGTTTCAATAATTTTGAAATAAAACTTGAAAAAGGTATCTCTTGTTTTTTTTTTTTTTTTCGTTTCACGTAAGTATGTAAACATTTACGGTGAAAAATTATACATACCTACCTACAACGAGACGAACTTTTCTTCTTACATAATTGGAATATCTTTTATAGATAAGTATAAAACGAAAGTAGGTCAATGTTATAATTATTAGAGCAAAAAACATGCGAGTTGGTAAATGAATTTTTCGAAATTAGTTAAACTTTTCTTACATGTTCCGTATTAGCATTTACTTACGTAAACAAGATAGATAGAGAGCTAGTTTAGTAAAAATTCACAGCATGTCAAGAATCATATTCTGCACCTAGCACTTCTTTACTCATTGAAGTATTGATGGTTGATGTTTTTAAAAGGAAACACTGAAACGATACTGACGACACTTGCCCGTCAAAATATTAATAAAATATTTGACAAACCTTAGAATATTAATATTCTAACGAATGAGAATTCTGTGTTCATGATATATTTTCTAGCAATACAGGGCACTACCTAATGTTCATTTAAACAATGTCATTCTACATGCGATGTAATAATTATCTTCGAACCGAAAAAACTAGAAAATTTAAAAGGGAAATGAACAACTAATTACGGTGAACTAACAGATTTTTATAATTTTTGAATATGAAACGTGATTCTAAGACATTTCTCCGAATACCGATCTCCCAAATTCAATCCACCGAATAATGTTTTCCCCAAATACAATTTTACCGGAGCCTTTTTTTTTACTCATTTCCATAGATGTTATATTTAGTTGATAAGGTGAATACGTGGCGTAACAAGTCTCGTGATTCAAAATGATAGCTAGAATAGAAAATAACTGGTTGATGATTGATAGATTCCTTTACGCGAAGTTTCGGAAAACGAAAAATGCCGAAAGGAGCGCTCAAAAATTACAAGGTCAGAGCGATCACCAATGTACCAGCTCCCTGATGCAGTTGTCGTCATGTTACAAGGACCATCACTCAGATCTTTTCAGTTCATTACCAAAAATACAAAATGAACAAGCTTACACTGAAATAGTAATTTCAGAATTAAGTATGGGTCGAAGAGTTAAGGCAGCTCCAAAACGACAACGGGTAGAACTTCAGAAGCAAATATTTGGAATTGTGGGTGCTTTCAACGATTTTATAAATCAAAAAAATGAACTCGATTATCTGCGAACGATCCCGCAAAACGTTTCTCTTTAATTCAAAAGTTTATTTTTATTTAATAAATATTTGAAAATATTTGGTCAAAAAGTTATTCGGCGAAATGGCCATTCGAGATTTTCATAATTCAGGGAAATGTCCGGAAACCATGAAACGTATACGATCGAAAAAGGCCAGTGACACGAAAAATGGAAGTAAAATGCGTGGAATAAATAAATTTCATGTAGAAAATGCTATTAAAAATGAAAAAATTTTTAATTGAAATTTTAAGTTTTGATAAAAAGTTACATTTTTTAAATGAGTAAACGAATTCATTTTTCTACTACTTACATTACACAATTTTCTGATTCATTTAAAAATTTTTCATTTTTCATTTTTCATTTATTTCATTTTCTACCAATAGTCCGTTTCATTTCACTTGACACTGGGAAAAAAGTAAACAAATGCTTAACAGCCAATAAGATGCCTGAAAATGACCAAATTAAGATATCTTATTGGCTCATAACATTTGTTTATTTTTTTTCCAAGTGACAAGTGAAATGAAACGAGCTACAAGTATTCGATATTTTGTGTAAAATTTGAAGTATTCAACTTTACGTTTTGTACACGTAGAATGTACACCTCAAAAATTTTACATTGGTAAAATTTCTTTTGTGTAATCAAGTATAATTGAAATATTTTAAAAATATTCGACACGCTATTTTGAGAAGAGGTGAATGGAAGGGAAGAATTGGTAATGTAATGATACAAATTTAATCGTCTTTAGTTTTCCAAGAAATGTAGAAAGGATTCCGACAAGTTATCGATTTCAATTAAATAGTGGATAATTCGTGCTTTGTGCGTACGTATTACGTACATCACAATTTAACGAATGTACAGAATAATTTTTTGCTTCTGATTTTACGTAACTCAAGCAGAATAACCGCACATTACTCAACACAATTCTACGCGTTTAATGACAACTAACAAACTTTCTCTTTTCAAAATATAGCCTACATTTATACGTTTAAGTTATATTTCGAATTTTTCCCAACGAAGCAGAATATTATTAGAAGCCTACAAAAAGAAGAACGCGAATTAAAACTTATATATAGATATGAAAAACTTCGTAATATGAATAGAAAAAAATTCGCAGTTTCAATAGAAAAAAATGTCTCGACCAAAAAATACCACTTAGCAAGTGCGAAATAAAATTAATTCTGCGGTGAAATATTTGTTAAAAGTAATTCTATGAAATATCACGGATAAAATAGAAGACATGAAATTCAAGTTTTTAATGAAGTGCCATTATTAACGATCAATAGCAAACTCAAAAGTTCAACTTCCTCGAAAAAAATATTAAATTTAATACGGATTCGCAATATTTTCACAGGTGACTTTAAAATTACGCAAGAAAATTGGTGAAAATGCGAGTAAAATATAAATAGATTTCTGCATGCCAGATTTTCAATAAAAACAAGTAGACAAATAGGTAGTCACGTACCTAGCTACCTACCTCTCATTTCATACCTCATTTCTTGGACCACATGACTAATAGGTGTCAAAGTAAGAAGTGATTAAAAATATAGCAAACACAAGTATATGCGTTGGGTGAAAATTGAAGGATGATAAAATTTCACATTCAGTAAAATGTACCAAACGAAACAACAAAGAAAGTTACGTATGGGCAAAACAATGTTATGGTGAACATTGTACTTCGATATTCGATTAGAAGTTGAATTCACATAATCAACAACGAATATCAGGTATTACTCAAAGTGTGATAAAAATATAACACAAAAATAAATCCTCGGGTAATCAGCGCATACTTCAAGGTGATAAAAAATTGCCAATTGCTCTCAGTACTTTTACGTGTTAAAGTTTGTTACAGAAATTTACTGAAGCCTTAAGATAATACGTTCTGTCTCGTAAAAAAAAAACGAACGAAAGACCTAAACGAGAGTGACTTGGAAAGAATAATTTTTTCATCAAAAATATCAGTAAATTTTGGAAGAAATATGCACGTGTATCGCGATAATCTAATAGAATAATAGAAATAAATAATACGAACCGATGCAGAAGCGTAAGTTTCATTTCCACCATTTCGATCACATAGTTCTTGCAATGACTCTTCGCCTTGTCTTACAGATGGAACACTCAGAATATCAACCATTAAATTATCGTACTCCTTTGCCATTTTCTCTAATTCAGCGATACGAGAGTCATTTGAATCCTTGGTATTTTGTTCGACAGGACTACCCTGGTTCACCTCACTTCGAACATGATGAGCTATACCAAAACATATCAAGGTTCAATGTAAAATCATTACAATTTGAAAATGAGACAATTTAATGAACTCAAAAAGTGATACTTTAAATTTATTCGAAAGATTAAAGCATAAATTTTCATTATACTATGATCATTTTCGCGCGAACACGTACGTAGTAATACGGAATGAAAAACAAGAAAATTCTCATTTACCTGAGAAGAGTAGGCATGAAAAAATAACGAGCAACATTTTGTCAGTTTGGTAGAATTAAGGTGGAAATATTTTAAGAACAACCGAAAATTGCAATTTTCGAACTTTAAGTTACAACATTTTACGTTAATATGTTCCACCACGTTCCACAAAACACATTCAAGATGACTGTGAGTGAGTGAAACTACTGATAACGAAGAATTCGTCAAGCACTGTAAATTCAAGGTTTTTGAAACGTTGAAAGGTTGTGTAAAAAACCAAATCCGCAAGAATAATGTTAATGACGTCATAGCGCAATCCGATAGTGACGCTATGTGTTATACTACATCATCTACCCGCCTCCCGACTAAATACAACTCGGCTCTCATCATCATCAATATCATCCTAATCATCATCATCAATTCATCAATCATCAGATTCAATCATGGCTCAATTTTTATCCCTCAACGCTCATGGTTGAGGTTTGGCGATTGAGGTTGATTCAAATCTCAAATTTAAATTAAAATAATTGCGATAATAATTATTATTTATTCGGCGTTATTTTGATTTCCAACTTGAGAAGAATCATTCTTTCTAGTTCAGATTGCTTTTTAATTTTTTTTTTCGAAAATTTATAAAAATCCAACTTTTAAATTTATGATGCAAACATTCACGCCATGATCCAATTCACTCATTTCAAAAGTGAAAAACCGAAAATTTATAATCACTTCATAAGCATTCATTTACCATAACCATATCAACCTATAGTTAAAGTAGCTATTAGAAATGTATCTGGAAATCTGAAGCATCGAAAATGAACAGTAAAACTTTTTATCGTTCGTATTTTCAATTTATGAGACGAACATCAATGAAGCTTAATCATGGGTTCATACTTATATGTATAAATAAGATGTATCAAACTTGAATTTGTACGAACCAGGCGAAAAAATGCTTCGTGAGAAAGTAGGTTTAAGTAACGAAAGTAAACATATTTCAGTCCATTTGCGATTGGAACCAACTATAATAACGCACAATACAACAATTTATCATGATTTATTACACAAAACGAATAATAACAAGCATAAATAATAGTTATCTAACAACTAATTTTCCAAAGATTCTAAAGTATCTAATGGCTTAAAATTTTTAACATCAACTCCTTTGATTTTTTTAATCTCCTTATAGATTACTTTTTTTTGAAGGTAAGGATCGAACCACATTACTTCCAATTTGTCTGCTTTACGTTCTCTCACCAAGCATGTTTGATGTCCAGTAACTATGCTCTCACAAAGCACCTGAACATGGGTTGATTTAGCCCTTAGTACTTTCGTTAGAAACATATTCGAGGGAATATATTTTGAATTGAACTAAGAACTGAAATTACATTCAACATTAAAATTAATTAAAACTTTGAACATCAATTTATCTTTAGAGATTTAGAACATACACATACCGGGAATAATCGGTGAGAGTTGAAATTGAAAATTTCAAAGATTCATTCAAATAAATTAGTAAAAACTACTGCTACTGATCAAAAGTAATTTTAAATTCACAAATTGTTCACAAATTTAATTTAATCTTCCCCTTATCAAATTTCAAAAATTCAAACTTTCTTCCAGTTTACAATATGAGGATAATTGAACTATACAATATCTGGATGACTAAAATATTTTTATTTCCGTTTCTGATTTTTCTAAAAGTTTTTTTATAAAACTTTTTCCTGTATTTCTTGAAAATGAAAAAAAATAAAAATGTATAGATTATTTAATTGGTTTTAAATGCTATAATCATATGAGAAATTGTAACTTCATTTCAAGAATGAAGAAAGAAACAATTTGAAATAATCAGAGTTCAAGAGATTTTTCCATTGCGTTTTATAACACTTTGCTTTGATTACATGATAATGACACTTCGACATTGATAAGAAAACTTGAAATTTGAAAATTTAAATCGTAGAGACGTCAAATTTTAATGTAAGTATTTCAAGTTTAAGAAATCCGATGTTAAATTTTGCTAGTTTTGTAGTTTCTCCAGTGGTTACGGCTGTTAATTTTCGTTATTGAAAAAAAAATTATTTCATTTGAAGACTGAAGAACATTTGAAGTTGATTTATAAAGTAGAAAAAATATGAATTTTAACCCATGCTCTCAACGGAAAATAATATTATTGTACAGAGATCTTTTGAAGTATGGTAGAAATCTTCAATTAACTGATAAAGAGTATTTTATGAGTAGAGTCAAGAATGAATTTAAACAAAATAAGAATCTTGAAGATCCAACTGAAATAGAATTCCAGTACCAGGTTAGTTTCATTTTAATTAATGTGAGATTTAAATATCGTGAAAGTACATCAAGAATTTTATTATTTTTCAGAAAGGAATCACTTTGTTGAAAAATAGTCGTATTTTATAAAATGAATTGGCGAGCGGCTACATTTTCAGATCGGCGACCAATTAATTTATTATTTATTGTTAATTTTATACGTCGGATTCATTTTAGTAATTTTCAGATTTTATGTAAAAAATACAACTTAGATTATTCTAATTATCCTTCACTAAATGAGAATGATTTGGAAGAACAGTTTGTTAGAGGAAGTGGACCTGGAGGGCAAGCTGTTAATAAAGCGATGAATTGTGTGGTGCTAAAACATAAACCAAGCGGTTAGTAAAACACGAGGAATAGTGATAGTCGATCTGCATTACCAAACAGTGGAATTATTGCAGAATGTAATGAAGGTATATTTTTCAGGTATAGTTGTCAAGTGTCACCAGACTAGATCTCTTGAGAAAAACCAACAGACAGCTCGTGAAATATTATTACAAAAATTGGACGATAAACTAAATGGTGAAAATTCTATAGTAAATCAGAAAAAACGGATTGATGAAGTACGTAGTAAAACAATGGAATCCAAAAGAAAAAAGTTGAATAAATTGAAATATGAATGGAAAAAACGTGAGGGTCTTTTGGAAGAGTAGTATGAGTGAAATTATATAATTATAGTTTAATCAGTTTTCATTTTAGTCATGTTGGAAAAATTGAAACATCCGACTTTCCTAAATTGTACAGAAGCATAATTATTGATAATAAAATGAATTTTCAAAGGTTAGTTGATTTTCTTCTGTGCCGATACGGGTTCTCTTGATTTATGGTTTAATTTATTCAATCATTTTATACATCGAGAATTGTTATTCAACTTGATGTTCCGTCTTAATAAAACAAGTTGATTCCCAGCGAACGAACTCAATAATATTACTTCGAAGTTGATTAAGTATTTTCCTATTGATATGATTTACAACCGTATTTTCAACACTTGTTTAAAATATGTATTAATGAAATAATAGTCGTCGATCAAATGTGATGCAACATGAGAAAATATGATATAAGACATGTTGGTAATCTAGTACCACAATCATTTTGAAAAATTGAGTCGCAGCAAAAAAAATAAACAGTACCTCAAAATTATAGAATTATAGTTACTAGTATTTTCCTGTAAAAAAATGGAGAAATTAAACAATATAAAATACATCACAAAATAAAAAGCAGCGTTCATTAATCTTTAGGCATCAAACACAATAATGAAAAGAAATTAAATTCTCTCGAAAAAATACACATAGCCAAGATCTTTGGGAGGGTTTTCAGATAATGCAACTTTTTCATCGTTATAAATCACCCATTTGTCTTGTTTGTTAATATGACAAACGTAATGACCAACAGCAGGCGATGGTCCCATATGAGAAATGAAAGCTTTCAAACGGTAACCTGACAAAAGAAAACAAAATTGAACGAACGATACATTAACGTAACTGATATTTTACAGCACAAACATTGCTTACGATAATCTTGTTCACTGGCAGAACTTGACTGTCCTTGCACCGGTTCTACAGTAGGAGCAGGGGTTGAATCCATCATCTCACTATCACCATCATCTGGGTGATTGAATAACCAATCAGCAGCTCGTTCCACATTGTTACTAGTTTCTTGAAGAGCTTTTATAACATGATTCCTTGTAAATCCAAAACTGATAAGTTGAGCTACGGCTGCTTCATCTACCACGAAATCTGCCGAATAACAAGAACCTAAGCTTACTGTAGTAATAATGACAAGTCAAAAAAATGATTCTACAAATTATTCAAAGTTTTTTTTTTTCAATTTCAGCACCACATTAAATTTTTCACTTCCCAAATCCAATATTTATTATTACCTCCAGCAGCTGGATTAGTATTAGCTTTGCTAAGAGTAAATGGTTCTTGTATACTAGGATCGTCGATATGTTCCATCAACCAATTAGTTGCGTTTTCTAAACTTTCATTTTTTGTAAAATGTAATGCACGTTTGCACGCATTAATAGGAAATCCCATATCCATTAATTGAGCTAATAATGCTTCATTGAAATGAACTGCTTCTTGAGCTGCATCATCTGCCAATTTAAAAATCACTGATATCACAAGGAATGAAATGCAATGTTTTTCGATTTGAAAGTAAGTTATACCTTCATTCGGTAATAATTCTTCATCAGGTTGTAGTCCGAGACCTTTTAAAGACGATAAATCAAGAACGTCTGGAACTTCTACCGAAACATCTAATTTAACCGGAGTCCAGTCTTCACGTAGATTATATTTTTTTAAATGAATAATTAAATATTGCGGAAAGTTAGATAATCGAGTTGTTCTGTAGAACACGAAAATTATTATTAAAGCTTCAATCGTTAAATTTTACCACTACCGATAGCAGTTCAAAAAAATATTTACTTAAGAGCTTCTGTTTTTCCTTTGATGGCAGAGCTATAAAACTGATCGACAATTTCACTCTGAATAAACGCTTGCAGACAGGATTCAAATTTTATACGAGGTCTTACCACTTCCAAAGGTTCTCTGCAATAATAAGAAGTTGGAATAATTGGCTTTAATTCAATTAATAATTACTTTTTCCAAAATAAGGGATGATTAAATAGATAATTATGCCTTGACGTACCCTTTACTACCACTAGCAGCATTTTGAGCTAATTTGGCTTCATATTCCAAAACTTCGGCTTTATTTATAGCGGTATCCAAAGGTATCATCAATGGTAAACAGCTATCAGTACGATAGAAATATTGCACTTTTGAACTAGCACGGCATTGATATCGTTCTTCAATTTTGAACTTGAAACATTCTGTTGGGTCGAATTGATGTCGGCTATTTCTCTAGAAATATAAGTTGGGGGAAATAAATTAGGCTAAGGGTACTTGAATTTCAAAGGTAAATTCTATACCAACCTCAACAACAGTTAGAAGGTATAAGAAAAATTCTTGCGCATCTTGTTGGTTTTTAGATGAAAATGCTGGATGTCCTTTTCCAATCACAGCTTTAAACATATTAGGGGAAATACTGAACGAATTGTCGTACTCATCGACCGGGCGATGTGAGTATTTTCCAGATAATAATCCGGTACCAAGTTTCGCCCTGAAAAAACATAGATTATTGCGACTGCATACCATAACTCTACCTGTACTACCTTTTTGAAAATACTTCCAACACGTACATTTGAGCATTAAAATCTAACGACGGATTTCCAGCAACAGAATCGAATATTTTTGGAGCTTCTTCAACATATCTGTTTGATGCGATCGAATCAAGTTTTATTTTATTCATTTCAATAAAAAAAAGTTTCAAAGGTAAGAAAGATTTAAATATATTCAATACTTTTTGATGAATCCAGGAACAGTAAACAGCACTTGCACAGAGCTATTCAGGTAACACGAATTGCCTAGATTATTTAACCCCGTATATCCTGGACCGTATAACGGTTGTAAATTACTTCCAGCCTCTTGAATAGCAGCCCATTCTCCGAATTTTTGATTCAAATCCAATTCCAATTCCACCATCGATTTATCACTCTACAGAAAAAAATATACCCTTTATAATTTTCTTCGCACAGAAATTAATGCTTGAATTATTTCAAACGAACACAACGGAAGATCACACACCTTCACCATGTTAGCGATATTGATACCGAAATGAGATAGATGTTGCACCAAGTTGGGATCTTCCACCATTTCGTCCTCGTCGTAGCTGAATACATCTGCTTTGCCATCTTTAGTAATGGTACCCAACTTGACAGCCAGTGGATAACCTACGATATGTCGATAATATATAAAGCTATGAAATAATAGAATATTGGCGAATAACTCAAAATATTAACTTATTCTGACCAGTTTCGTAAAAATGATGCAATGCATGATCGTTCCCACCAGTTCCATCGAAAAATTTACGACCGCATAGAATAGCACCGTTAGTCAAATTGAGCCACAAATTCGTTGTCAATTCACAACGTTCACACTTCCATCCACTAGGAGGAACTTTTTTACTTGTCTCCAGTTGCGATAAATTTATATGCCTTCAATACAAATCATTAATAAAGCTGAAGAAATTACGTGTTTAGTAATATATACGTATCAAACTTACTTTGTGATGGCTCTGATTTCTCCATCCCATGCTCCAGACTCTAATTCAGCCAGTTTATTGGCCGACTCTGCACTTATTATTCCATAAACTGCAGTAATTACCTATGTTGTGATGGTAAAATTAAATTACCAAAGTGCAGAAAAGTATCAAAGCGCAATTTCATTCAGATTGCTTACTTTATCTGGTAAATTATCATTAGGCCACGGTATTATGACTAGTTGAGGTAAAATTACGATAGAATAGCTTTTTCTAGTTTCAAATTTCTTGGATAAAGGATCAACATCAAATCCACCTTGTACGCCAATAGCTAATCGAGTAGGTTTTTTACTTTCTGCTAACTCTGGTTCATTGGTTTCCAACTGGAAACCCCCAAAAAGTATTACACACGAAGTAGAGTTTCATTACTACAAAAAATAAGAAAATGATTGATTTACCGGAATTTTTTCGAATCTCATATGAACGTAAACGCAACTTCCTGTTTTACGATGATGCCGTTCTAAATGTTCTTTTCCAAGACCATAAAATGTTTTCAAACAAACGTATAAACCAGTATCACTGAACTGTAAGCAAATAAATATACAAAAAATTCAAACCTAAGCAGTAACAATCCAAACTAACATGGTGTAGTCCAAAAGATTTCAAATTCGAAAAAGTCATTTTTACACTGTACTTCACATGTAAGTTCTAATATCATGGATTTAATAGTAAGAAAATTTCAAAGTATATAATCCAAATTAACTATTTACCGGAGAATCAAAAGAGTACATGCATTCATCATTGTAAACCTTATCCGTTGGCTGAGGAACAGCTATGCTGGATATATGAGCTTTCAACTGCTCAATATGGCAATCCATTCTTACTAGAGCTAATGACAATCAACTTTAAAACAGAACGATATAATGAACAATATCAATAATTATTTTCGGTGACAAACATACATTTTAGAACTCGCACAAATGATAGAAGCTCGAAACAAAACACAATAATGCTTTACAATTTTACATTTCCTATGCTAAAAATGTAACACGACAAATTGTTTTATTACAATTGATTTGCAAAAATGACGCTTTTTTCATAATGACGACAAATTAAAATGTTCATTTTACCATTAATATGCCTCAATAAAAATTTAAAATTATAATTACAAACAATAAATGTCTAAAATTATGATAAATTTCAACATTTTTAATTCGCAATTTTGAATTTACAATAAAAAGTTAAAAACATAAAAAAGCACTTTTACAAAATAGGAGGTGAAAGTGAACGTTTTCATATTGAGTGCGAATGTTGGCGGAACGAGCCGAAGGCGAGTGAAGCCAACGCACGAAATAAGAAATGTTCACTCACCTCCTACATTGTAAGATATTTTACTTTATATACATTACGAAATTTTAAGAATTACTTCTACTTCGCATTACACACGAAATTAACCAATTTTGTAACTAAAAGTGAATGATAAATAATATATAATGATTTATGCGAAAATTTAAATAAAATGCATAAAGGGTTTATGGTTTATTGAATAAATGTTGGTAGCATTTCTCGCATTTTTAGCGTATATCATCTAACGTGAATCTATTTTTCCGAAGAGCTTCCTATACATGAACGACGTTGCGTGTTGTGCCAGTTTGGTCTGGTTCAATTTCAAATTTTTTCTTGCAAATTTTCGTGGATTCCTCGTTCATTTTTGTTTTTTGATCATATCTTAATTTTTTCTCATAACATGATGAGTGGAAGTTCGAAACGTGTAGTCATTGACTTTATATACATGGACTGAGCCTGGCAATACTTTTTTTCAAGGTTCTCCGCGCAAACATTATTTCTAAGGTCCAAATCGGGATTGTCTTGTGCGCGTGCGCAAGAATCCTTATCATTATTTATCTCGAACTTTTCGCGGTAATTTTGAATGGTGT